>VDFB02000008.1:287610429-287661240 GCA_007258455.2 Sequoia sempervirens
CACCCCAAGAGAAGAAAATAAAATTAGGTTTCTATTAGGTTGGCCCCAAAGGTCGGCCTTACCATATTTTAAACTTCCTAATTTTAATCTTTCAATAAAAAAATGCATAGGTCAAACTTAAAAGGAAACTTTGCAAATACATAAAATCTTGTCCCCCAAAAATCCAGGCATGGCCAACTTATATCCTTAGCAAACTAAAAAAAGTATATTTTAAGAAAACTAGGCGAGGTCGTCCTCCTTATCCTTTTCTTCTTCATTTTTAGAAATCTCCTTGACTTTTGCAAACACATCTTCTAGGTTGGCTAGGTCTGGAGCTGGAATAAATTTTATTCTTAACTTAATTTCCTTTAATTCATCTTCATATTTAATCCAAGGCTTTTTCCCACTCTATTTGAATTCCTTGATATTTATCCAGATTGGCAATGTAGATAACTGCGTCCTCAAGTTTATCTTTAGTGATGGGCTCATTTTCAGCTAGAGAATATACCTCATGCCACCATTTTTTCAATTAATTAACATTTAAAGTATTTTTCCCAAACTTTCTTCTTCCAGTGACAATCTCCAAAAATGCAACACAACTGCCATATATTTCCTTTATCTTACCTTGGATCTTTGTCATCTTCTTAAGCGCTTTCATCATAAGCTCCTTTCTATAATTCCATACCTCCATCCATTCCATTGATTTATCTATATCATATGAGGTAAATGTGTTCTTAATAACTTCTTATTTAGGAGTCTCTATGATTTTCTTCAACTTAGAAATAGTGGCATCATCTAACTTTTGACAATCTGATGCAAATTGAGAAGTATCCTCCAAAAAAGATGTAGCTTTCTCATAAGTACACAATATTTTTTCAATCATCTCATCCCCTCTCTTTCTCACACTTTCCAACCATTCTTGACTAACCTGTGTGCATGCCCTCATCCTCTCAATCTCAGATACCACCTCCTTTGACAACAAACCCTCAAAAAATGAAGCTCCCTCACTAGATTGAGTTTGTATGGGCTTGATCGAATGCTATACATACTTTTGTACCTCCCTCAACTATCTTTGTAGCTCCTCTTTAGCCTAGGTTTCATTGTCCAACCTCTTCAAAATTGTCTGTACTGATTCCTGGAGGTCTTCCTTCTCTTGCTCTTTTGTAGTAGGGCCAAAGTTAACCGTCTGCACTTTGTAATCTAAAGGCTTGACTTCATCTTTGTATTTATCAAGAGAAAGAGTAGCAATGTGAACAACCCTGTTATTAAATTCATCTCGTGCAAACTTGGAAACTATCCTAGCATTCTTTCTCTCCTTTGGTTGACCCCAATTAACTAGGAACTTATCCAAATTAAGAGTCTCCTCTTCAATAATGATTGAATCAGGCTTTAATCTTTCTTTTAGCCAATTAGGAACATCAGACTCTGCATTTTATTGAGAGACACCTTGTTCTTTCTAATTCTTAGAGGGATGATCTTCAACATCCTCTTGACCTTTATTAGTTTCTTTTGCATCATGTTTATTCTCAATTTTATCTTCTTCATCAACTACACTTTCATACTCCTTCACTGGAGGTTGGGAAGGAATTTCCATTGTTACTTCTGATGTTGTCTATTTGCTTTGCACTTCTATAACATTCTCCTCTAATTGCTTCCTGAAATTATTCAACTCCCCACTTTTGGGCATAGGCACATCCTCATCTTCATATTCCTCTTCTGGATTTCTGAAAACATTTTCCTCAATATGAATAGTGTCCTCATCCACTATAATGTTTTTCATAGGAGAATTAGGAGGAATATTATCTCTTGTAGTTTCTTTCTTTTCTTCTTCTTGAGCATCATTAGTAGGCACCTCTTCATTGTCCTTCTCATGCTCACTCATCATTTCATTGTCATCTTCTACAAGGACAATTTTTTGTTTTAGAGATTTTCTTCGCACATACACTTGAGGATTCTCTCCTGAACTTTCTACATCAACCACCTTGGCATGAGTGGCGTCCTCTTCACTAGTCTTGGCATTTTTGGACTTAGAATTAGCTATCATTTGTCCCTCAGTAATGATTCTTCTTTTTTTAGAAGGTTGGGCCTCCTCATTTCCTTCTTTAGTAATCTCTTTTGAAGGCTTCTTTTCCTTGGCAATAGGTTGCCTCTTTTATTTTTCCTTTGCCTAACTCCTGGTTCTTCTCTTAATTATGAATTGTGTGTCTTCTATTTCTTCCTTTGAATGGGGCCCAGAAGTGTCATCATTTGTGGTATTTGTTTCTTCTTCTGAATGGGATTCAAGATCTCCCATAAAATCATAGGTGAACTTAGTGCCATTTTCCTCTAAGTCCAGAATTTTGTGTTTCACCCATAATTTAGAGTACTTCAGTATAGGATTAGTAAGCACATTTAAATCAACTACGTCTTCTTCTAATAAATTTACTATAGGGAGTAGTTTATCCTTATATTGCTCAAAATCATGGTGCTATAGAAAATCCTCTTCATCATCAACCTGGTCTGGAATATTGGCTATCTTGTGAAGCCTAATTAATCTTAAGGACAATCTTGATAATTTTCTTCTAATCACCTCAAATTCATCCCTACAATTAGCCCAATAGTTCTCAAGATGGTCTTTGTGATTAAATTATCTGCTATCCATCATCTGTGCTATGCCATAGGGATCAAAGTTCCCCCTATATGTATGTGAATACAGATGGAACTCAACCATTTCCTTCTTTGAATGGTGAGCATTTTGAATGGAAGGGAAAGCCCCAAAACCTCCAATCCTTAAAGGAAAATCCCATCCAAACCTTGTCCTATGCATGTTCTTCAAAATAGTGTCAAATGCAACAACCTTCCTAAACACTTCCAACAAGATGAGTTTATCAATTGGGTACCTTGGGAGCCTAAAGGGTACTATTGGTGAAACATGCACTCTGAGATAAGAAAACCTTGAAAATTGGATGAACCAATATCCATATTTCCTAGTTAGATCCATTGCATCTACATAAATCCTGACATGGAGTGCATCCTAAATCATCCTTGTGATGTACATAAGAAAAGCATCATTGGCCCTCCTATAGTTGGAAGTGTGAAATTGTAGTTGAGGGTACACATCAAAAATTCCATATTTTCCCAGAACTCCTTTACAACTCAAACCTTTGTATTTTTTCTTTCTAGCTAGCAAGTACACAAGGTATGAGGTCATGGTAAACTTCTTTGTGTCTTGCACATTCCTCAACTGCATATCCAAATGGTCACTTATGATTCCAGCCCAATGGTAATGCACCCCCTTTACAATCTATGATATGCCATAAAATGTCCACTCTTTGAACATGAAAGATTCACCCAATCCCATGACTCTCCCCAAAAGGGTGATCATATCATTGTATTCTTGTTTGAAATCAGCTCTATATAGCTACTTGGGCAACTTGGAGTAATGCAACTTTATTTTTTCAATCCAATTACTATTCATCATATCCAAGGCTTTGTTGGGATCCTTCTCATAGAATTCATGAGCTTCCTTTATGCTTATCCTTACCAACTTATGATGGGAACCAATGTTGAAATTTCCTGCTATGAACTCCTCAGTTATGTTTCCTACTATTCTTACCTGAGGGCCCACAATTATTCTCTTATTTGAATCATAATGCTTGGCACATTCAATAACAAGTTCAAGACATTGCATCAAGGGTGGAAAACCAGTAGCCTGAGCTAATCCTATATTAGTAATTACTTGAGCAAGAGAGGTTTTTGCATCACCAAACATTCTTTGCTTGAAATCATTATAGTCCATGTGACCCATATTGGTGTCTCCAACCTTGCTCCATGTGGAAATGATCTTTTTCTTTGGATTTATCCCCTTAAAATCATACTTCATCTTTCCTACTTTGGTTAGAGGACCCTCCTTGACAGGTTCAGTTGACTTTTCCTTAGACTCTACCCCTTTGTTGGATTCACTCTACATCTGGTTCAAAAAAAGGCCACAATCACCACATTGTTGAAGGAAACTAACCACTACAACCTAATTACATCTTTCAAATGAATTATTGAAATTACCATACAATATAAAATTATCACCATGATCTCAAAAATCAAGTTTAAATTTTTGAAAATGCATCTTAAGAAACCTTAGGTTTATCCGCCTCCAATGGATTTTAGCAATGCAATCACCTTCGGGGAATCTACCCTTGAATGGATTCCGCAAAAGTCTGGAGGCTTGGGAAAATCCCCCACAGATGGATTTTAATGATAGTTCACATACTTATACAAATCTTAGTTTTAACACCTCTAACCTCAAGAAGGATCATCAATCAACATTCTTCAAGATTCGATCAAAAGTACCATTTACGTTTTTCAACCTCGAGGATTTTTGTTGGGAACAGATTCGGGGAAATCCAGGGTCGAGGGATTTTTGTGATGGAACTAAATTTTGGAGAATCCACCCTCAGATGGATTCCATGACAAACATGAGGCTCAAGGAAAACCGTGAAGGATGAAATTTTGTTAAGGAAAATATTTTCGGGTTTTTTCATCAACGACAGATCTTTAGGAAGTTTTTCCTTATCATTTATTTCTTCAAAACCATGAACTTGGTGAAATTTTCATCATTCCTAATATGCCCCAGATTTAAATCTCTTGAATCTAAAACAAGGTTGGGTTTGGATGCAAGTATAATCATCATAATACAAAAGATTTCAATACTCACTCAGCCATAAACAATTTGATCACAATCAATTCCTTCAAACCAAAACTAGGGTTCATGAGCGATCATGTTTCATAGTTTCAGATCACATATCTAGGGCATCAATAAATATTTTAATCTTAGTCACGAGTGCACATCTCATGAGTGATATAAAATTGGAATTCAAAGTTCCCCAATTTCATCAAAAACAAAGGTGCTCTAATCTAACATTGATCACCAAACTCGAAGAACCCTAGCTTAGGATCGAATCACTAATTCATTTGAGCTTAGAAAGATGAAAATTAAAGCAATAAACCTTGAGGGAAAAATCTAATACTAAAAAATCAAAAGAAATTCACCAAAGATAATATCAAATGCAAATGATGAAGCAATATTGAAATCTAATGGTAATGCGAAATAAAAGTAACGCTTAGAACATGCCATTGAACCATCGAGAAATTTCAATAAATCCAAAAGAAATTGTGAAAACCCTACCTTTGATCATACAAATGTGAAACAATGGAAAAAATATTCAACAAAAACCCTAGCTGATAATCTCACAAGTGCAATATCAATCCAAATTCGTCCCCACAACAAATGCAGGATCGCCTACAAAGCACTCCTTCAAATGCACAACTGAGAATGAGCATCAAATGAGGAAACAAGAGTATAAATCGATCCCCCAAAAGAGCAATAAGTAGAAAGTACGATGACTCACAAGACTAAATGCCAAATTTTGGGGATTCAAGGCCATGACAAATTTGGGAAAATCTGCAATCGAAGGATTTTAATGAACGCCCAAACACCTAGGGAATCTATACTTAGGTAGATTTCTTGAAACCTAAGTCCTTCGGGAAAATCAAATTGGAACGAATTTTCATGACCTTCCCACTCCTTCAGGAAAATCCACTTGGAACGGATTTCCGTGACCTTCCCACTCCTTCGAGAGAATCCATGTAAAACAAATTTCCACAAAACTCACCAAAACTTGCATAATTTGTTGCCTTAGCACAATTTTCATTAAGTACCCAAGTTCAAGGCATCATCCAAGATTGGGATGTTGCAAGATAAAACACCTAAAGTGCAAATAAAACCTATTACTCAATCAAGTAAAGTGAACCCAAGATCTAGAGGAACCTATCCCTTGAGGGGAAAAAGTCAGGCCAAAAGAAAAACTAGAAAACAAAGCAAGAAAAAGAGGGTCCCTACCTTCGGTGGGGCGTGTGTGCAAAAAGTGCACAACATGGAGCTTTATCAATGTTGTCACTAAAGGGCATGTTATGTTTGACCATATACATAATGATATCCCTTTCAATGGTCTTTTAATCTTTTGGAGGGACTTCGAGATGGATCTCTATAGTTTCATTCAATAAACCATGGCTAAAAATTCCATTCAAAATAGATTCAAACTCAAGGGGATCATATGACACTGGAGGAGTTACTTATTTTTCTCCTCTTCCATCTTCTTCCCTTTCTTTTTTCATTTTGGAGGTATCTTCATCTCCAACTTCTTCCTCCTCTTTAGATTCTTCTACATCTATCTTCTTCCTCTTTTCCTTTTTCTTGGGCCTTGTATGCACATCTTTTGTGGCCTTCTTTTGCAGTGGAGTCTCTGATGTAGCTCTTCTTCTTATGATAGTTGACTATGTAGATCTGAAGGGCTGCAGATTAGATGCAACAATGGAAGTAGATCTACCAAACCTTCTTGGCTCTTTTTTGGATTTCAGAGGAGTCGATTTAGCTTTAGAACTCTCCATAGGGGAATTATATGTAGAATTTGGATGGGGACCCCATTTCTTGTGAAGCTCATCTCTATGTTTTTTCCAAAATCTCCTTTACATTCTTTTTATGCAACTTATCCATTATCTCTTCATATGTGCCAAATCTCTCAACAGATGTATCTTTTGGCTTTTTTAGTAGGATATCCATATATCCTTGTACATATTCAAGTGCAATATCATAAGGTAACTTTTGAATCCATGAGGTTCTAGGTTCTATAGCTTCCATATAACAGTGATCCTTGTCCACCATAAATGTTAACTCATTCTTATGCTTCCAGACCAAATCTGAAGGTATCATCTCTCTACTTTGCATCTCTATATACATATTCTTAAATAATTCCCAATAGAAGGTATTGTATGCTTCCTTGTTCTAGAAACCTCCTATATATTTATTTATTTGTGATGCTACTGGAGATAACTTATCCCATATTTTTCCTTTAAAAATAGGAAATTCATTCAAGAACAATAATTTAAGGAAAATGATTAATGAACCAAACCTGAAATTGTATCTAGTTTCTTTTGTCCTTTTCATACTTTGTATTAGTTTCTCCCTTAGTAATTCAAAGAGATCAAAACTAGCACCTTCCCTCACCATCTAGTAGGTAGTATGAATTATGACGATGGTGGCAGATCCTTCCCTATTTGTGAAGTATATTTTGTATGCGATCCCCATTGTAGCATAGAGGAATTTGGGATCAATGATATCTTTCATTGTTAGGGTTCTTTTATCAAATTTTTCTCCATTAATCTTAATAACCCTTTCATTCTTGATTGATTTTATCATCAAGACTAGTTTGGTGGTACAGAGACCAGTAATTGTCCCAATTGCCTCTTTTGTAATCATGTAGGGTTTATCCAACCAAGTGATTTCTTCATGAATGTGACTTAAAATAATCCTTACCCATTAGTTGAAGTCACAAAATTCTAGAAAATATTTCCATATGTCTAACCCTTTCGTTGCCACATTTGCATATTCAAGCTTGTACATACCATTATAATTTAAGAGTTCATATTAGAGCACTTCAAATGATGATGTGTGATCAATTTCATTTAGAGGGGCATAGTTGTAGATACTTACATCTTCATAGTAGACAACATCTATAGGAACCTTAAAAAATGCACCATCTTTATCAACCTCCATTGCCTTGAAAGTAAAATTTTTGTACTTTGGCCTAGGTTTCTCGACAACATCAACCAACTATGGGGTCGCCATTTATTTTCTCTTTGAATTCTTCAAACACAGTCACTAGGGTTTCACCCAAATAGCTTGAAAACCCTTCATCTCTTCTCCACTTCCAAACATAAATTCTTTTGATTGAAAATAAGAACAAAATGTTCAAATGAACCACAAAAAGCCACCCATTTTCCCTAACTTTTTGACTTTAATGCATTCATACTTGTTAGGTAATTTTGTTTCCATAATTCTTTGTGTCATCATAGGATACAAATGTGCACATCAAACCTCCACAAATCATTCCTTTACTCCAAAACCTTGATCAAAAGGTTCAAGCTTGCTCAATCGACCTGCACAGTTAAGGAATTAATCCAATTCATCTTTCATGCTGAAATATTCAACATTTTATCCTTTCTAGGATGTTGAAATATTTGCAAACAATAGCTCCCCCTAAGACAATGTTCTATCTTATTTTGTTACAGGATCATGTGTAGCATGCATAAGCATAGTATCATCCTTCATCACATTCTCTTGACCTTGCTTCTCTTTCCAAACTTTTGTATTTCTCTTCTTTTGCTCAATTAGGGATTCTAAATAGTTGGCTTCACAAAACCACTTACACAAAAAAAATTGTATGCCCACCCTTATTGGATTTTTAGAAAACAATATTATGCTCTAAAATAAATTTATTTCTCCTAATTTTAGTTCTGCAGTTTACAACCTTATGACCAGATTTGTTGCATGCATAAAAATATCCATGAAAAGAAATAACATCATGTATTTAAGGCATAAAAAAATTTCTAGCCATATATTCATTTCTTTTTTCCCTTGATCTATAATTAACAACCTTATGCCAAAATTTATTTCAAGAATAACAATAACCTTGAAAATATTGAGTGAACTTGATATGGGCATGTTGACTAGCAGGTGGAGGACCTTTGAATCTCATTTGTCTGTGAACAAGAATAAATCCACCTCCTTTCTTGATATCTTGATCTGAATTTTCATTTCATGAGGTTGAATTCTTAGGTTCTTCAATGCAAGCTTCTTCCTCCTTTATTTCAAAGTTGCCTTCTACTTTGAAATTCTCATATAGGTTTGTAAATGCACTGGCTATTGGAATTTTACCTTTCTCAAAACCAAGACCAAATTTTTCTATTGATGACTTTTCAAAGTTGATTATCTCATAAAGAATGTTAGAACATCGCTTTAGCTTTAGATCCTTGTCCATTTTTCTCTTTTTCTTTATCCAGTTCTTTCCTCATGGAGATAATCTCTTCTTCAAGCTTGAAACATTCAACAGATTTATCATTGAGCTTGGTATTTAGAAAATTTGCAATACTTTTACCTTCTTCAACTTGAATTTTCAACTTTCTAATTTCTTTTTCTAATTTTTCAAGTTTATACTAAAATTCTTCATTCTTTTCTCTTTCTTCATCTAGATTACTTAGAGCAGAAATCAGTTCTCCTTAATAATCCACTAGACAATCTTCTTTATTAAATTCAAATTCAAATTCATCACCCTCATTTTGGAGTATGTCCTCTTTTTCCTAAGATCACTTCTTCTTTAGCATTGCATCATTCCCCATGTGTTCCAAATGTAGGATCTACCTCATCTATTGGGTTATATCAAGGAACCTTGCTCTGATACCAATTGTTGAACACATCATAATACTACTTGAGGGGGGTGACTCAGTATACTTCAAATTTTAATCCCAATTAATAATTTTTGAAGCTAAGTTATACCAATTAAGCATTCATCTACTTAATCAAGATAGGAAGTAAGATAAGCACACACACAAGAACATAGTGGACACCATATTTACGTGGAAAACCCCACAGGGGAAAAACCATGATGAAAAATGGTGCTAGGAGCTACTTTCCTAATCTAGCCTCACAAGTAAATAATAGTTACAAATTTGATAGGGCTTCAACCCAAGGAATCTACAACTCATTGTTTATATAACCTTGTTTTAGGGCTACAACCTAAGGAATCTACTACTCCTTGATTGAAAGAAATAGCTAAAATATGACTAACTTTATGGCTTCAACCCACTAATAGTCATCAATTTTTCATATTAGGTCTATATAAGATCTTATCACGCTCTATTCATGTACTCATACATATTCATACACTTTCATAATCCTCTTCACATATTTTATCTTCTATATATATCATTCACACACTTTGAAATTACAAATTGAGTTAGCCATAAACAAGCAAATATGAAACTTGTAACATGTCAGCTTTCACATCCATTGGAAGTATACAAAAATGATGAAATATTATTTACATTTCTTCTAGCTGAGTCGGCATGACTCATACAATTTCTACAGTAACTTCTTAGACTCCACTCAACCATGAATTAGTGGTGCACACCACCAGTATATCTTAGTTAGCCTCACCAAAATCAGAACTTCACAAAATGACTTGAAACAACTATGTGATGAAGGAAATGAGAAATATCTTTATGTTCTTCAATCCTTAGACACTATGAAACATGTAGAGTGTTTGCACAAACTCTTAAAACTGATCTTCACAATCTTCTATTGGTGCAAGTATACAAACATATGTTTTGTTGAAGATTAGGATTCCAGAACCAATTGTAACACTCTATCACTTGAAAACTAAATTTGTAGAGAACCAAACCACTTGAAACTATAGTACAACATGCATTGTACATAATTGAGTATGTCCAAAAAACCGCTTGCCCAAATCTTCACATTTGGAGGAATATGGAGCATTCCAACAAGCCTTCATAACCACTTGGCACTACCATAGCACATACTGGCATACTATCACTTGTAACTTTCACTGCGCAATGATTATTGATATAAAAACTTGGATATAATACCTTCACATCTCTATCAACTTAAATTTTGAACCACGAGACTAAATCTTGCTCTGTTGAAGAATATGAACCAAAATATTGTTTTTGCCATGGAAAATATATTGTGAATTCCTCAGACATAACTTTTACAATTTTTCACCAAGTGTGGTACACAAAACTAATATCATTGTAGGCATACTGAAAACACATTATTATGTGTGTACTCATGTCTACATCATACTTATACATCAGGTAGATTACTAATCTTACATACACTGCAATGTTGACTTGCACCATTAGATATATCGTACATTAACCATCTCTAGAGCATATACAATCTCAAACACACTTTTGACATTAATGAAAACCAATCTTATCAAGCTACAAAACCTTTTCCTTCAGTGGGTGGGTAGAATAGGGTTAATTTTAGAATTAATCAATGTTGGGTTAGACCATCAATAGTGTACTTAGGTTGGAAAGGAAGTCGACCTTCTCCAAAGGTTTGATCTTCATTATAGGGTCCTGCACTTTAATATCAATCCCATTTTTCACTGGAATATTGAACTACAAGTTTGGTAAGGTGCAATTCCAAGTGATAATGATGAATTTGTAAAATATCCTTGGCTTTGAGGTTGAATGTGTCTTATCTTTGATTCATTCTATTGAAGGGTTGTTGAGGTGTGATTATGTGTTTCATTGCATTATAATTTTAATTTCTCCATGATCTTAATCCTTGTGTGGAAAATAAATTCTAGTGGAAGCTATAGGAACCCTAATATGTATTCTTTTGCATAGTGATGTGATTTTGTTGCATCAAAGTAGTAAGTTCTTACAATTTTTGGTTTCATTGCATGACTATGTAAACTAGTGCTTTGTGTTTGTAATGTGTTGGATTCTTAGGATAATCATTTATCGGTTTTCTTGAGCATGTTCTCTAATGCACCATGGTAGTTTTATTCATGGGTGTCATGTACATTTTATTCCCTCAATTGTGAATTAATTTTGATACTTTATTTGGGTTATTGATGAATCTTCTAATTTTTTTAAGGACTAGCATTGAATTTTCAATTTTCTTATGGTTAGTCTAATTACCAAACTTTCTCATTTTGTGACCCTTGGCCATGCTTGATTTACTATTTTTATTGTACATATTTTATGATCTAATGTTGTAATTGATGATTCTCCCTCTTGGGAATTCTTTTGTTTTTATGGTGGCTATACTAAATGTTTTGAATTGTTGGTCTTGTTCTATGTTAAGTGTTGTTCTCTCTCATGTTCATTATAAACATCTAATAGAATACATACAATGGAGTAGATTGTTAATAACATACTGATGCTTGATGTGTATTAATTAGGACTTGATTGAGTTAAAATTTCTTGCTCCTTGTGAGTGTATGTGAATTATTTTTGCAATGTTTGGTAATTGTGAAATTCTGGTATGCATATAGTTTTTTGTCTATGAGTGGCTTTAAAATTTATGTGAATGTCATTATGCTTGGAATTGAGTGATGTATGTTTGAATATTTGTATGAAGATATTTGTTTTGGTGTATGTTGGAGCTTGTGATAAGCTACATTGAAAAAAACCATGTTTACATCATATTTGTCTTTATTTGTTAGAAGATGGTTGGTTGTGATTTAGTCCACTAGTTATGTTGTGATTTTGTGACCATGTTTCCTAATTCTTTGGAATTAATAGAGTGTTTGATTGAGGTGTTTTAGACACCTAAATCCATGCTATTTATTATCATGAAGGCCCACATAGTGTCATTTTGAAGGCAATTTCCATAACTACACTTATGTTTGATATAGTGTTGGGTTTTGGTGGTGTGTTATTAAGTTCTTTGGCACATATTATATATATATATATATATATCCTTTAATGTGGCTAGTAGAGATAATCCTTGTGGTTGTAGGGGTTATCCTCCATAGTTTTGAGTTGTTCCTAGCATAATGCTAGAATAAGATATGGTTCTTGTATGAAGAATTGGCTATCTTGTGCATTCTCCTTGGAGAGTAATAGGTGTTTGAGCCTTGTAATGGTTCTTTGTTTCCTTCTCGATCATTTTTTTTATGATATTTTTGGGTTTTTAACCCTTAGGTTGGTAAAAGTTGAGCATCATGGTACATAATTCATATTTTATCCCCTATGATTAGTGTTTATTTTCCTCCTTTGTTGTTTCCTTATGATTTTTAGGGTTGCTAAACCTTGCTTGTGTGCATGATTATTATTTTGAGAGGTATCTTCTCATATTATTTACTCTAAATAACCCCTAAGTTTTTGCTAGTTTTTTATTAAGAAGCTAGTGTGTTAAGGAAATACTCACTTTTCCCAAGTGGTACTTGAGGGAGGAATTCATGGAGTATGACCATGATTGGACATGAGGCATGCTTTTGGTGAGTGTGGAGTGACTTGGTAGTGTTTTATTTTTCCTTGGGGGTTGGTTTTTCCCTAGATTTTGGATGGTAGCCTTGAGTATTAATGCCTTGATCTTAGAAAAGACCATAGAAAGTGAAATATTGTGGTTGTTAGGCTTATGGAGAGCTAATGTTCATAGGTTGATGTATATTTCCTTGCTCGAGTTGGTGGCTAGCTAGGGTTTCCTATGATTTGTGGAAATCATTGAGGATATATTTGTTGTACTGTTATTAGTTGGACCTTGTAGTTGGTCCTTTCCCTTCATTATAGTGGAAATTAATGAAATTAGTGTGGTGATATTTGAGGAGGTTGCACACCTAGTGGCTGGTTTTTACTTATCCTATGCACCTCTAGAGATGTGTGTGTTGTGTTTTTGAGGCATAGACTTGGTGAGAGTCTAAAGGGTGGATTTATTGAGGTCCATTGTGTTTTAAGGATCAAGTACTAGGTTTAACTTATCCTTGGTTGTGAAAATATCTAAGAGATCCTAATATTGGTGTGGGAGGATGTAATTCCCTTCCTAATTGTAACCTTGATGTGTGGATCTCAACATCATTCCTCAACTATGTATTAGATTATGCATATGTTGTGCTCACACTTTTTACATTGGGTGTTGAATGGTGTTTCAACTTCACTATTTTCTTTATGAGTTTAGTTGGGGCTTTTGTTCTTTATTTGTTTGGTATGTTTGGACCACCTGCATGTTTTGAGATGAGGATCCTCAACATGTTGGTTGTTGGTGCTTAGTATAATTTGAGGTGCTTGTGTCTTTCTATTTTTGATAGAATCATAGATGTGGTGAATTAATGATCTTGGTATATAGAATTTTAATTGATTTTTATAATCTCATGATTATATACATGTTACATGATATTGAATCCTATTGGATGATTTTCATGTGATTTAGCTATATATACATTGAGAAGGTATGCTTGACATGTGCATTAAGTGGATACAAGTAGAGGGTTATTTCTCCACCTAGCTACATAGGTTTGACTTATTCCCCATTGGTGGTTATTTCAGAGATGTCAAATTGGGTCTTTCCCTTGTTTTACCCAGTCATACTCAATTTGAGTACCAAATGTGTCATGAGTTACTTGTGCTAACCCAGACTTGAATCAGAGATGATCTCAAAATAGGTTATTTTCATGAATTACTAGTATATGATCGTGTTAAATGATAGTTTAAATTCATTTTAACAGTAAATTTAATTGATGAGTTAAAATATTGCATTTTCTATCTGATGTTTTATTTATATGAAATTGGGTAAAATCAGGGGTAAGTTAATCATTTTGAAAATGTTGTATTGGATGGGTTGCATATATATGTATTTTCATCATTCTTTAAATTGTAAAATAAAAATAAGGTTGAATATTTAATTGTTTTCAATTAGAAAATTGGAAAATAAAATATGAAAAAGGTCAAATTAGAACAAAAGAAAAGAACTTGGTCTTTTTTGTCAATTGTCCATTTTTGGAAGAAATTTCTCTCAAAACCTCCATGGAAAAAATTGAAATGGAGGAAATTGTGTGGATTTGATTAGGGAAAATCTTGAGAGTTGATTGGATTTGGATGGGAATGGATCTGTGTTTCTATGTGTCGATCTTCATCCTCTCAAATTGGAAAAATTGCAAGTTCTTCATTCTTTTGGGTGTGCATTCAAAATGAGGCAAGTCCCTCATTTCTTTTCATTTTAATATTTTTTTCTCATTTGGATGCCATGCTCACCCTTAAGGGAGCATAGTACTTCCTCTCTAGTATTTAAGTTATGAAATTAGACTAAATTGTAATTGTAATTGATCAAAATTTTCAAATTGTCCATTTTGTGCCCTCATAATGCCCAAATTTTTGAAAATGTCTAGAAATTGAAATTGACTTTATATAATAGGTATTGTGCATTTTTGGATCCAAATGGTATTTATAATTTTTTTGGAACTTTTGAAATTTTAAATTTTAAAAATTGGAGGTCTCAACAATGGGGTCCCATGTGATTTTTTTTGTTTTTACATGTAAAAATAAATCATAAACTTTAAATTTTGAAATTGAATTTGAATGTTTTGTATGGGGAATTTCATGTCTCCTTCATGGATTTCCATAAGGATCAATTTAAAATCATGTTCATTTTTTGTGTATGCCAAATTTTGGTGCCTTTTTTCATGTCATGCTCTTTTGTGTTGAGTTTTGATGAACCTAGAATGAAGGTACTAGAGAGTCATAGGGGAGTGGCTCTCGATGTTTGTTGAGGCACAAAGGGGGCCAAGGATATCTTGTGTAGGATTTTATTTAATAAGTGAAAAATTATTATACTAAGTAAATAAAATTAATCAAGATAATGTTATCTATGATATATCGAAAGTGCTTGTATAGGCTTGGTATGAGCATAGAAAGCATGCACACTCTAGGAGCACTAGGACTTGCAAGTTAGGTTCCTCACAAGGGATTTGATCATACTTGACTCTTCTTATCCATCCTTGTAAGCTTTTTGATGACACACCATACCTCCTCTCTAGCATCTTATGCATGCACCTATGAGTGTGTATTGTTTGTCATTGGTTATTTTTCCCTATTATGATTCCTTGTTCACTCTACTAGTGATTGTGCCCAATGATGTGAATGTCTTATTTTATGCCATTGGTGTTTGTGCCCAATGAGGATTTCTATTTTAATCCATCATGTGATGTTGATTGTGTGACTCTTCTTTATATGTATGATTTGTGTTGAACACCCAAAATACTAAGAGGGGGGTGAATCAGTATTCTCTTAAACCATTCAAAAATTAAACATCCAATTACCCAAGTGTATTCAATTGCAATGAATAAATATAGCATGAAACATTCACAACATCACATAACAAATGGATTCCAGGATTTTTATGTGGAAAACTCAAAATGGGAAAAACCGCAGTGAGGGTTAGCTCATAATATATTATAACCAATCATAGTATATTTATAAAAGTGCTCACTATAGGTGGACTCACTATCCATAGAGAAAAATATAGAAGGGAGATGGTGGCTCACAACCGATTTTGAACTGTTACAACTGCATCTGGCATATGCATGAATATAGTCTGATTGAAACTCAATAAACAAACTTTATTTGATTCTAATTCAACAATCTACCTTGCTCTTCATTCGCAAAACTTTGATCTTGAACTCAACATTCACAACTTAGCTTCACTCTGTTTTGATGATATTCACATGTAGAGCATTTCCAACACACATCATATATCCATGTCATCCATAAAAATATCAAAAAGATCTAACATATATATTTGCATCAAACATAACATTAATTAGATAAGCCTAATTAGATGCAAGATGCAAAATATAACTTGTCGGCTCAAAAAATTTCATCCACACTACATGCCACAATTCAAATCTCCAAACATCTATGAGTGTGTAGTGTTACTTATATCTCTCAAACCACTTATCAAAACATGATAAAATCTTAGAATTAGAAACATTTAACATCCAACAAAATGATGTTAGAAGCACAGAGTGAAATCTTCATTTGGAGAGTGGTGCAAACCTAAAAACTGGCACACTATAACACTATATACACAAAATTGACACTTTGTCAATTTCCCTTTACAACTATCTTTACCAAACCAAACCACTATGCAAAAATGTCTTCCTCACCAACTCCAAAACCTGTTAGAACTTATCAAAATGATCTGCAACTAAAATCTTCATATAAGTTTCAATGTTGACATCAATGACAACACTACAACACATCGTTATGTACTTTCCATGCTTATGTTTCCAAAAAACATCATCAATGACAATCTCTCCAAACTTCCAACAATCTCCCCCTTTTTCATTGATGGAAACATGCCAAAAACTTCAAAATATTCTCCCCCTTTGACATCAAGGGAAAAGGGTGCCTATACAAACTATTATGAATTTCATTGAAGCCCCCCCTGAGAAATGTAAGCATATATATAGATTGAAAAGAATGGATTGACTCCCCCTGAGTCATATATTTGAGAAAAAACCAAAAAAATTTACTGTAAACAACACTATAAAGTCCACATATGTATAAAGAATCTGAATTCAAATATAGGAAATGCATAAAAAGTGAGAATTAAGTCAACCAGATGTGGTTGATGCTTGCAACTTTTTCAAATGTGCTTTACATGCTTGCCTTCTATCTTCCCATTCTCTCTTGACTTCTACAAGCAATCTATTTTTTGTTTCAAACTCCATAAGTAGCTCTTCTCCCTCTTTCAAAGTATCAGGTACCAGATTCATCTTCTTTCCTTTTTCCACACATAAAAGAGCTTTTGAAACAAGTAATAATTCATGATTGACCAAATCCCTTACCTCTCCAAACTGCAAAATAATGTGTTCTTTTTATGCTTACAATTGAAAGAATTTATTATGTAGATCTTCTATTGCATTCCTTATCACACCAGTTAGGTCAATTGTTGGATAATAGGCACTTGAGGTAGTATCAATTTATTACTTAATAGATTCCATCTTCTTCCTTATGCTCTATGTGGCTTCGGTCCACTTCATGCCATACTAGTATAGAGTCTTTGCCTCATCAACACATCCTTCAACATCCTTTAACAACTTTGAAAACTCTTTGTGTGCAATGACACATTTATTTGTAATTTATAACATTCTCTTATCATTGATTATCTTTTCAACTTCCTTCTTTACTTATTCCTTCCATCTGAATGCATAAACCTTAAAGGAATCAATCAACAATTTGAGATTTTCCATACTGGAGAGAGATGTGTCTATACTTGCACTAGATATGGTCTCTTGTAAATATTTTACTACTTCTTCTATTAGTTCTTCACTTCTTTGGTTTGTTTCAATTATTTCTTTCCTTGCAGATGCATGAAACATATCTCCCAATTATAGCTTGTGGATGGGAGAGATCCTATCCAGATCAATATTACCTTGTTGCATTGATAGTTGCAGTAGTTGTAAAGACACAATAGGGTGGAACTTGGGCTGCATACTTAAAATATTCTTCAAGGAATATTTGGAGGAGCGAGAAGATTCACCTAAAACCTTAATTGTTTCCATATCCTTTCCCTTGTCCTCAACAATTCCGGAGTCAACTAGTTTTTCTTTTTTTGTATGTGCATCTCTAGATGCATCCTTATTCATGTCTTCATCTTTTTCTTCATTTTCTTCTTCTTTCTTAGCATCATCATTCTCTTCCTTATCTTCCTCTATAGTATTTTTGGTGTTTACTAGAGGAGTAACTTCTTATTATACCAGAGGAGTGATGGTATTTTCCTTTGCAATGTCATCTCTAATTATTGCATCCTCAAGATTTATTTCTATCATGTCCTCCACTTCCGAAGGTTTCTTGTCTAGTACAACTTCTTTATTTATATCATGCTCATGTTGAGCATCATATGTTTGTACATCTTCTCCAATGTTTGGTTTTAGAGTAGGGGTCTCCATATTCAATTCTTCTCTAACCTCTGGTAACATCCCCAGTTTCTGAGCTATCTCCTCAGCTTTCTCATTGCTTTCCTTTATGAGCCTTTCAAGGTCACTTTGATATTTTCCCATAAGGGTATTCACCCTTTTCTTTTTCCTCAACTCCTTGCTAAATATTGTGGCCAATGTGGCTCTTTCATCCTCAGATAAAGGAGCACCCACTCTTTCCAAAGCTTCTTCTTTTTACCTTTCATGTTATTTTATAGCTTCTTGCCTTCTTTCCAGCAAGATGTTCCACAAATCTTCAAGTACATATTTTTTGATGTTCTGTATGTCCACCTCAAGAGCAACAATGTATTTGACTATAGCTTCAATGATGGTGGCTTTTTCTATCTCATCTACATCTTTGTACATAGTTGAAACATCTTTGTATAGAGCTGAAGTTTCTCCTAACGTTTCATTTTGTAAAATACTATTAAACAGTGCCTTTAATTTCATGGGGGAATGAAGCCTTACCAGTTCTTTTTTTTGTTCTTTTCCTTCAATCAAAGTCTTCTTTGTTTCTACATTCTTCTTCTTCTCCAAATAATCCTTCCTTGCTTCCTTCTTTTCCCTCATATGTATCTTAAATGCTTCTTTTTCTTTCTCTATCTCCTCTTCACTCACGGTGTCAATTATATCAACTCTTCTTATTTTTGAACTAGCTTCACCTTGTGAAGGATCACTTCTTCTCCAAACCAATGGTGGTCCCTCTTCTCCCAAATCTTCTTCTTCTTCTACAACACTAATACATATACCCTTCTCTCTCATAGCTTTTTGTTTTACTCTTCTTTTGGTTGGGGTAGTAGGTGGTACAATAGTGGAAATTTTCTTCTTCTCAGCCCTTGAGGTTTGCACTACTAGAGGGAATATCTCCCTTACCAAAGGATTGGCAATATTTTTTCTCTTTTCTCCAACAGTTGGCATAGTCCCAAAGGACTTCTGAATAGGAGTGGTAGCAATCCTACCAGATCTTCTTATGCTTTTGGATGACTCTACAACACTTAAATTTTCTTTAGCTCTTTCTCTTGCATACTACACTCATTCTTTTGAAATTCCCATTTCCTTTGCATGTATATCAACCATCTTATCAACATTCTTCTTGATTATAGGTTTTCTCTATTCCATGTGTACTTCCATATACTTTTCTTCATATGTCATGTACCTTGCTTTAGTTTCATCCTTTAGAATCTTTAACAAAATGTTAGCATAACTAGTTATTTCCTATTCATTGATTTCATATGCTAGTGTAGGGATCCATATTGTCGTTGGTTCCACTAATTCCATCATGCATTCATCTGTTGACACTAGGAAAGTGATGTCATCATGATATTTTTCATCCATTTTTCTAGGTATCATGTCCTTTCATGCATTCTCTTTTGAAATACTACAAAGAAAGTAGCAAGAGCGTCATCTTGTGCCTTCCCATCTCTAAGTCCTATCATATGGTCTTTGATCTGATGGGAAATCATTCTACCTTTGAGCCATGTCACACTCTGAGTTCTAGGTAGTTTTAAAAAATAGAAAATTAAACATACTACCAAAGTCCCATACTTGAATGCATACTTCTTTTCCTTGATTTTCTTTAAATCCCCCATCAATTGTTGCCTAAGAAACTCACAAAGATCATAGTCTACACCATTTTCAACCATCTCATATGCCACATTGATTGTGGTGGCATATACTAAATTATCCCTATTTGTGAAATAAATTTTATAGAAAATCATCATTGTTGCATATCTCATAGTTGTATTTCTAATGGGATTCACTACTAGAGCTCTCTTCTCATATGTAGCACATGTCTTCTCCATAACCACTTCATTATTTATAGATTTTAGCTCAAGAACTAGTCTGGTGGAGCAAAGACCAGTAACCTCTCTGATTACTTCTTTAGTTATCATGTTAGGCATACCAATCCAAAAAAAATGTCATGGATTCTTCTACGTGCCATCCTAACCCATTTTTCATCAAAACAAAAATTATGGAATGAACCCTTGCCATACATCCAATCTCTTCATGACTAGATTTTGAAATTTTGGCTTTAGGACAAATTCTTCTCTAGTAAGCTCATTAACCCACAAATCCCCCAACTTAGAATGATCAAATTCTTCTATCCTACCATGAATATATATCCTAATATCCTCAATTGGTAAAACCCCATAAGGAATGTGTGAAAATGCACCTAACATGTCATCTTTTATGGATTTCACAAGATACTTCTTGAATTTTGGTTGTGTTTTTTCTATTACTTCTATAACCCTCGATGTAGCCATTGTGAAATAGATTCAAACTACTTTTCCAAAAAAGTTCTTCTAAAATTAGGGTAAACAGATTTGTAAATACCTTTTGTTTTTTCTCATTGAACTAGGGTTTGAATAATCTAAGTCATAAATCTCCTTGAATACTTTGAGTTCATTCCTCACTACTATGCTCCTTCTCAAATGCTTTTGTGAAATGAGTTTTCCTTAGTGGAATCACTTATAATCCATTGATTTGACCTGATTAAAATCATTGAATGTTTCAAACCATAAAGCCGGAAACACTTTATTTGTATGCACAATCAACTTTTGAAGCTCTGCAAACTTCTACATCATCATATTTTCTTCTACAATATTCACCAGTAGATCAAGTATGTTGATCTACAACACATATCTTCATGCTAAGGCATCAACACCTATTCTTTGGCGAGGGAAAAAATATTTCCATTAAAACTCCCCCTAAGCCATAACTCTTAGCTTAGCTTCTAGAGGAAACATCTGCACCGAAGGATGGTACGGTTACCTGATTTTGTTTCTAGCTCAATCAGGTAGAGTTGAGATTATGTTTGCAAATGAAAGATAAAAGGTATACATTCACTTTTGCTAAGTTATATTCATATGCACAAAAGTATTATCAAATGAATTATAGTTCATTATGCAAATTCTTACAAGAAGAAATGAAATAAATAGATTTTGCATTAAATACTGTATTTTATTGATAAATACAAATGTATGGTTTCCCACACAAGCCGTGGGAATAACTATTTCAATACAAAATAGGAAATAAAATATACATTTGAAGATTTGAAACAATAAGAAAAGAAGCATATGGAAAGAGTAGCGATTTGTCATTGCCTGAATGATGAACCTTAGGTTGCAAAGTTGCATCTTTATCTAGCCCCTCCTACTTGATTGCTCTAAAGTTTTTTTTCTTGTTGCTCCAAGAATTCCTACATAAGATGAGTGGTTGTGTTAGAGCTCAGGACCCGTAATCTCTACACATGCCACATCAACAAATATATAGTCTATTCTCATAAGGCATTAAAATAGTTTGTGATATCACAGAGACCAAGAAAGTAGAGGATTGTCATCAACAAGTGTCATATGATGTGCTCCATTATTTTATCTAACATGTTTGTTCACTATGCAGGTATAGGTGGAATTTTCATTACTGGATCATTCTATTTGATGTCACAGTATGCGGAGTGAAATGGGCCCCCACAAGGGTTGATCCCATTATGCTTCCATAATGTTATAAAAAGGGATGACAATGAAATAAAACATCATTTTTATCAACTCTAACAAGTATCCATCACCTATGATAGTGAGTTGATGAATATCACTATCATAAATGAAAAATGCTTGCTAAAACAAAACTCAATAGGAGAAGGCAATTCCATGTTTCTTTGATAGTATCAATGCATAGTTTTGTTAAATGTCTAAGATACTGAGAGGGGGGATGAATCAGTATCTTCTTAAAAAAATTTATCAAATACCATCCAATTATTCCAGTGCACAAAATAGCAAAGATAAGTAAAAGCATTAATAGAACATGAAATCGCAGAACACATGAACACTAGGACTTTTATGTGGAAAACCCAAAATGGGAAAAACCATGGTGAGTGTTAGCTCATAATATAGTATAACTAGTTATAAAATATTACAAAATGGGTGGCTCACTGCTAGGACTCACTGTCCATAAACAAAGGCTTACTTCCTACAGAATTACAATGACAAAAAATGGCTTACAACTAGAAAATGAACCGATGGAGTACACCTAGTGAGTGAAAATTTAGTTCCAATGTAGCTCAGTTAACTAACTTGACACACTTCATCATATTCACTCGTCTTTACATTCATATTCACAACATACCAAAAATTTGTATCATTAAACTTCAAAGATTATCCAATATATATATCTAATCTCTTCGCAAGCATTAATTAGGTCGGCCTAATTAGATGCACTTCTTATTTACCAAAAATACCAACTGTCGGGTTCAAGCATTCATAAAAACTTCTAAAAATACAATTCACACATTCAACACACTTTACCAAGTCAGCATAGACCTAAAATAGGTCACACATATATCCGCATAACAAAAAAATTGATTTACCATTACACAATACATTTATTAGGTCAGCCAAGGATAGGCCTATAGCACAATTGCAAACACTAGTGCAATGTCTATGCATTTGGATACATGAAATCTTGAATGTACGTGCTCTCGACATCTGTAAACCATTTCCCAAAACTACAAGCAATAGTAATCATTGGAAAACAAATGTAGACCAAAATACTAGAGGATGTAAGCAAAATACTGGTTCAGATACTGGACCAGAATACTAGAACAACTTTAGTCTTATTCTTGCAGTTGCAACTCATATATCATGGTGACATCAATGACAACAAAATAACAAAATGATATGTTCTTCATTTTTCCAACAAATTTTAAGACTATGTTACAAAAGCTAATGAACTGTGTTGGAACAGTCACAAGGAGGCAGCAATATTGGTATCAAAATATCTTTGTCATGATAACATCTAAAGAATATTTTGATGCATATACATGTCATAAATGGATAGGTGTCATAACAGTCCTTGTAAAAATAATTGATATATATGGTGATCTCATTCAAAGGTAGTGACTTTGTAGAAGGTCTATTGCAAACTTGCAATAGAGAAAGGATGTATGGTTCCATATTCTATATTTCATTACCAACATCAAATGGTGAAGCAAGTAGTATCAAAATCATGGAGGGTTGAAATTTTCAAAATCAAATCCAATGTACATAATCTATGATATTCCAACTATAACCAATCTCAAGAATTATATTTGCATACTCTATGATAGTGAAAAAATAAATCATTGTGGAAGAGGTTTTCCACCTTTTCATTAAGCTTTCCATGGTAGTGAGGAGGAGTAAAAGTTGTAGTAACAAAAAAATTGATTGGGTCAATGAAAGGGAGCTTGATGGATGGTTTCCACTATTACATGAAATATTCCCACTTAAGAAGCAATCTCAAAAAAATACAGTGACAATGTGACCACATGAGTAGGTTGTGCTTGGTATAAATCCAAGAACACAGGACAGTACCCCATCATGGATGCATGTTAAGATGAAGATGCTAATCTTCCAATGACTTAGGAGGGTGTTGCCAAAGATACAATTCAAAGGGGACAATTTAGGTGAATGATGAACCATGCAAATAAAGAGAAATGACAGTGAACATAAAAGATAATTAACATATGCATTAAGAAATCATGACTCAAGAGATGAGCATGATAGATCATGCCATGGTCCATCAATCTATAAACTTTGTGTCAATGGCAAGAAAAGGATAGTGTTTTCAAATGACAATGTCATTCAGTAGGTGTATTTGATAATGACAGAGATGTCATGGTTGAGTAACACACAAAAGAAAATTATGTTCTATGTTTTCAAAATCCAAATAAACAAACAAGAGATTCCCTGTAGATTCATAAAAGTGAAGGAAAAAACCATGCATCTCTAAATCAATGGTGCTTTCAAAAGAATGGAGATAGAGATCACATGATACTACTCATAGGTATCATGCTTTTCAAGAATTATCATACAATCAATGAAATCTTCTAGCAACTTGATTTTTCATTCCTAAAAGTGGAAAAACTAGAGCAAGTATGATTCACGACCTATAGAAAAAGATGAAACCCTGAAGATTTTTATAGAAAACTCAAGCCAGAAGCACATGGATTAACAGTTCCAGAATGCAAGGAAATACAATGATTTGAAGATATTTATGTCATTTTTTGTTATAATAGATAAAATAAATAAGCTCTATTTCACAGTGAAAGGCCAACAATAGAAACTTTTTGCAAGCATATCTTCGCATTTCAAAAGGAAAATACAAAATGAGTGCCTTAACGAGGAGTTCCATCTTGTTTCATACATCAAATCTCGTAGTGAAACCTCTATAAAGGCTCAAGATCAAACCCTTGGTAGTTTGAAGTCTCGAGAGAATGCAAAATGAAAATGAAGTGTGAAATGTAAAGTATGCCCATGGTTTTCTTTTAGGGTTTCTTTTTACCCTAAGTCGGCCGATCAAAAAAATGGCATTTTTTGCCTTTTTTTTATTATTCTTTGTAAAACTAATACACTTTATGATGTATTAATTTCCTTATGCCCTACACATACCTTCAAATAATGTTAAGTCAAACTAAGCATGGTCGACCCCTTAATTTTTTGCACAATTTGAAACTATCCTTGATATTGTAAAGCATTAATTTAAGTGATGTTATTATAAATCACTTTATTAGTGTTAAGTAAATGCAAGAGAGTGGAGAGTGTATTTTTCAAGTATGAGTCAAAACAATTTGGAGATATGGTTGAATATTTATGTGCAAGTGCCAAGCATATAAGGGAGGTTGGAGAGGTTGACAGACAAGTGGAGGGAATATAGGAGATGTTTTGACTGAGTTTTAAAGGCCTTGGGAAGCATCTAGCAATAGTTTATGATGCCTTTATGATAGGAGAGGTCAAGGCTTGACCATTTCTTCAGTTTTGAGTCATTTTGGAGGGAGTTTGGGGGCTATTTTATAGGCTTTCTGGTTATACACGACCAAGGAAGTTTCTAGTTCCTATCTTTGTGCAACCTCTTGAAAAAACATAAGTAACTTCAAAGTTCATTTTCAAAGTTAGTTCTTATCATCATCTTTTCTCTAATTTGTGAATTTTTAAGTCCTTTGCAAAAAATACTAAATTTTGTAACTCATTTTGACATGTATACCAGTTTACACCTTGGAGATCAATAAAGATAATCATTTTGACTTCTAAATTTTTATGTTCTATTGTGTGCATTTTGGTGATTGATGCAATTACTTGTGAAATTAATTAATTCCTTGTAGTTGAGTCTCATTAGTGGCACCTTTGTGCAAAAAGTGTGTGTATTTTTTAGGTTATGAGTTGTGTTGGAGTGCAAATAGTTCAAGTTGTGAAAAGTTTCTTTCCTTCTAGGATTATGCATTATATCCTCCTCATGAAATATTGATGCAAAAGAATATAGAATTGAGTTGTGCAAGTCAAGCTATGTTGTTGATTAAACTGTGTGTACAAGTTGGTTTTACAAGTTTAGTTAGTGTTTTGGTGCATCGCCTTTAGCAGTTAGTCTTTCATTTTATGTTTCCCTCTTACCCTTTCCTCTGCAAATCATTATTTTAGTTAGTTTTAGGTGAGTACCATAAGAGCCAACTTTCTCGAGAGGTTCTTTTCTACTTTAGGTGAACCACAACCTTAGAAAAGCTCCCATGTTTCTCCAATATGCTAAGTTCTGCGACTTAGCAGGGGCGCACAATTAGGAGACAATAGGTACAAATTCTTCCTTGTCATCTATCTCTTCCTTATTTCTCCAAATCTTTTCCATTTCCTTCTTTATTTCAACCGGATCCACCTTTTTAACTGGTTCATTCCTTTTTACCAGATTATCCTTCCTTGTATTTTTGCTTATGCAAAAATTAGCAATATGTCTAGGTCTATTGCAATTGTAGCATCTAACATTATTCTAAGCAGTATTCCTTCCATTCACTCTAGATCTACATTGATTAGCTTAGTGTCCAAATCCATAGCATGTATAGCAATAGAAATTGAAAGATTGAATCATTATACCATTGTTATACACATTCATCATTTTACTTTTGCATTCACTTGCTCTATGACCAAATCTTTTGCATGTAAATCATTGACTAGAAAAGGATGATGCATTTTGTTTCATTCTACTTCTACATTCCATCACTTTATGTCCAAATTTATTGCAAGGTTAACAAGAAACATTAAAGGATGAGTACCTTTGTGAATTTGGTTGTCTAACTGGTGGTCTTCTAGCTTGATTCCTTTGATTCTAGATCTTCTTGCCATTATTCTTCTTTTCTTCAATCTTCTTTGTTTCATTGATCTTATTTTTTATATTTGAACTTTCTCCTATCTCAAATCCCAAACCTTTTTTGTCTTTAGAGCCTTTCTAATTTGCAATCATTTCATCAAGCTTTGTAGCACTCATTTTGAATTTTTCTTCTTGACTTCTTTCTTTCTCCAAATCTAATCTCAAATTTACCACTTCTTGTTCAAGCCTTGTACATTCCTCTGATTTTCTTTTCACCATTGCATTCAAGCATTCTTCAATTATTTTCTTTTCTTCAACTTGCACTTTTAGACCAGTGATGGTTTCATTTGCTTGCTTCAATTGCTCACTAACTTCCTTATGCCTTTCTCTGAACTTATTGATTTACTCTCTCAATTTTCTAATGCATTCATTTGCTTCTTTGATATTTTATTTCATGTCTTTGTTTTCATCTTCAATCTTTTCAAGATCTTCAAGGGAAACTTTGACTTCTCCATCTTTATCAAGCATGCAATATTCTTCTATGAATCCAACTATTGGAATCTCTTTCAGAGGAATAGGAAACTTTCTATCAGACATGTTTTCAACCTCCAAGACCTTCCCAAAGTGGCTAACCAACTTCCAAGGAACTAAGCTCTAATACCAATTGTTGAACATCTAGAATATTGAGAGGGGGTGAATCAATATTCTCTTAAATCATTCAAACATTAAACATCCAATTACCAAATTTTATTCAACTATAATGAAGAAAGAAATCATGAAACATTCACAACATCACATAACACATAAACACAGAGATTTTTACATGGAAAACCCAAAATGGGAAAAACTACATTGAGGGTTAGCTCATAATAAATTATAACTGATTATAGTACATTTACAAAAGTGCTCACTACAGGTGGACTCACTATCCATGGAGAAAAAGATAGAAGGGATATGGTGGCTCACAACCTATTTTGGAATATTACAATTACATTTAACATATGCATGAATACAATCCCATTGAAGCTCAGTAAAAAAACTTTATCTAATTCGGATTCAACACTCTACCTTGCTCTTCATTCGTGCAACTTTGATCTTCAACTCAACATTCACAACTTAACTTTTATTTTCTCTGATGATATTCACATGTAGAAAATTTACAACATGCATCATATATTCATGTCATCCATCAAAACATTGATAGGATCTAACATATATATCAACATCAAACATAGCATCAATTAGGCTAGCCTAATTAGATACAACACCCAAAATATAACATGTCGGATCAAAAAAATTCATCCACACTACACTCCATAATTCAAATCTCAAAAAAACTTGAAATAGATTGGTATGGACCTATATTTGATCCCACATAAGACCATAATACTTACTTAAACTTCACACATCATATGTGTTAGTTTGGCATGACATAAGACCTAATAGCAAAAACCTTCAACTGTGTATTCACATCTTGACACATGGACCTCAAAACTTGATGCCAACTGTAATTCATACTCTAATTCCATCTGGAAACTTATCTTCAAGATTGCAAAGTCAAAAACTCATCCTCGGAGACTTGCAGAATCTCCCATACAATTGCACTGTATAGAAAATAACTGTAATTTTCTTGGTCGTACTCTGTTATTTATATCTCTCAAACCATTTATCAAAACATGATGAAATCTTGGAACTAGATACATCTAACATCCAAAAAAATTATGTTAGAAGTGCAAAGTGAATTCTTCAATTGCAGAGTGGTGTGGACCCAAGAATTGACACATTATAACACTATATACACAAAATTGACACTTAGTCAATTTCCCTTTACAACTACCTTTATCGAACCAAACCACTATGCAAAAATGTCTTCCTCACCAACTCAAAAACCTATTAGAACTAATCAAAATGATCTGCAACTAAAATATTCATATAATTTTCAATGTTGACATCAACGACAACGTTGAAACATCATTATGTACCTTCCATGATCATGTTGCCAAACAACATCATCAATGACTATCTCTCCAAACTTTCGACAACTTGTGTATGTTGTGTGTATGGTGTGTGTGTAAGCCTTCCCTCATTGTGTTTGTTTTGATTATGATTGTGTCTTGTGTGACTATCTCCTAGCATGGAGAGTGGGGACCTAAGGGTACCACATGGTTAGGTGGTTTGTAATCACCATTAGGGACTAAGGATCTTTGGAGGATCGTAATCAAAGAGGTAAAGGTTTCCCATTTAATGTATTTCTTTATTGTATAATGTTGTAAAAGTGTAATTTAAGGATATGCATTCCTCTTATTCTTTATATAATGAAATCATCAAACCTCCTTGAGTGGATGAATTATAATGGTGCCATAACTGTTTTAATGTGCCTCAACATTGTTTCGAGCCTAAATGCTATCTTGAATGCTCTTTAATAATTTTCATGTTGTTGGATAAAATGAATGTAGATCATCTCCATTTGGGTTTTAAAATGAAATTTTGGTTTAGAAAACATGAAATCAAACATTGAAATCTCTAAGATTCTTATTGGGTTGTGTGTGTAGTGTGTCATTGAGAACTACCTCATTGAGAGATCATTTAGGGTTCTTTGAGTGGTCTTCGTGGGGTCAAGAAGTGTAAAAAACCTTTCCCTTCACCCCTTGTGTCATTGGAATTTTTTGGGAGTCTCATATTGTCTACCTATCCCTTGGGAGTGTTCTCCTTCATGGGCTAATGTGAGGTGAGATTGAGTGTCTAGGACGCTCTCAGTTCCCCAATTATTTTTATCATTTAAAAGTCTCTTTTTTAATATTGGGGCTCCTTCTTTGTAGTTCCTAAGTGTTTGGTACATATTTGGGACCCAACCCTACCTTGGGTTTTCTCATTGGCTAGGACTCCAATGTTAGCACAAGACTATAGTGCTTGATAGGGACTCCAATACCAAAATAAGACTCTAGCTAGAACATGACTATAGTACCTAATAGGGACTCCAACACTAGAATAGGACTCCAATGCTAGATTAGGACTCCAACACTAGAATTGGATGCCTGATCACTTGTGCTAGTGTCCCCTCTTGGCTGTAATTTCCTCAGGTGGCCTATTTTCTTCATTTCATCATTTGTTTTGTCTTCCAACTATTTTTTTGGAGAAAATTTGTATACAAGATTTGTTCATCTTGGCCTAGGGAGTCTTCCCATGTTTTTGTTTCATTGAAATTTGTCATAACTTGACTTATAGGTCACTTCTTTTCTTTGGTAAGTGTGTTATTTTCTACTACCAACCCATCATCATTCTAGTTGGTGCAAGGTTTGTACCTCCTAGTTAGGAAATGTCGTGTGAAGGTTTTCCTAGTGTTTAGATGTTGTTACAAGTTTTCATTGAGTGGATTTAAGTTGAACATGTCATCATCTCACTCCTATTTTTTGAAACCAATGGTTTTGTTGTCTTGTAGAGATGCTTTAGCTTCTAGTTATCCCTCCATCTATGTGGGTTTTTGTGGGTGTTGTAAGAGTCCTTTAATGTGTTGTGGTTGAATTTAAGGTTGATGATTCCCTCATCCTACCCTATCATTTTTTCGAGAGAACATGGTCGTGGGATTAGTACTTGATCATTGTTTGGGTGTCATCTCCCCTCTCATTGGTTAATTGTGGTGGCTTCATTCCACAATTAGAAATTATTTTACTAGTGCCACCTGTCTTGTAGTAGTGGTGAATTTTTTTGTGTGGCTTGTTCCCTTGTGATGTTGTGTTTCACATGATACTTTTGTGTATATTTTTGTGCCAATGAGACATGTCATTGTCATATATTCATCATTGTGTTGTCATTTCCAAAAAAATTGTCAAGTTTTGTCCTAGGCATGTCATCTTAGGTCATTACACCAACATTATACATTTTACAAGATAAAGATAACATTAAATACTAAATAAAAATTATAGATTTTTCTAAACTTGAACTTGATTCTAAATCTCTCTAGATGGATCCTCTAATCCCCAATGGTAGTTCAATGCCACCCAACAATGTTATACCCTTAGGTTCTCCCCACCATGCTAGGAGATCATCACAAGGGCCATAAGCACACTCAAACCAAACATGAGAGTAAGAATTACACATAGACCAACCACAGTGTATAAAAATGGGTATGAAGAACACAAAAATTCCACTCAACCAATAACACAAGATGGATAAGGATAGGTATACATTAGATATAACACTCAACAATCATAAGGACAAGGGAACTAAATAGCGGCAATGAGTTTCAGCATGAACCACAAAGTGATGGCTTGTATACTCAAGTATCTATGCCATTGCAAGGTTAAGATAACACTCAAGTGAAATCCACCACCTTGCCCTTTGATCTAATAATAAACAAAAAATATTCCAAACAATAAAATTCATATTTCTAAGGGTTTTAAAATTGTTTGCCATAATAAGGGCACAAATTGATATTTTAGAAAATTTCTAAAATTAAATTAAATCTATCTTTTATGCTCATAAATCAATCTAAAAATGAGGCCATATTCTACCTTGAAGATAAGAATGGCATTCAAACACAAAATAATTGTAAGAAATTAATAGAAGAAAGAGATCTACCTCATTTTTTTTAATTTCAAACAAACTTGATTTATTCAATTTTTTGCCCAAAAAAGAATCTCCACCAAAATGCAATTACCTCTTGATTTTCACTATCCCACACAATCTCCAAGCTCATACAATCCAAAAATAAATCTGATTCACAAACTTTTATATTTTTAAAAGAGAGAGTTTGGGAAATATCAACTGGGAAAATCGGGGGAAAAACATGAATCACCGATAGCAACCACAAAACTACCTAAATTCAATCCATAGAGACCCTAATCTAACAATGAAGCAGAAGATGATAATAGAAATCAAATAATAAGCCAATGAAACCTCAATTCCTATGCCAAAGTTGGTTCTCCTCCATTTCTCTTCTCAAGTTTGCTTGTTTTCTCTTAGATATGTAGTATACACAATATGTATTAAGCTCAATGTAGATGTAAGATAGAAAAATATTGAAGAATGTGGTTCCTCAAGATGAATGAATGATAGAAAAATATCAAAGAATGTGGTTAACCTTGAAATGAAATTGATAGCTTGATTTTATAGAAATCCAAATTCGATGGACGGTGAGGATTAAGAGATGATGAAATATGATCAATGGTGGAGATTGATTGAGGGAACAATAATTAATTGAAATAATTAATTATTGTGGCATAGGAAAATGAATTTAATGATGGATAGGGATAGATGAATTAAATAATTACATTAGTTATTTAATTTAGGGGGTGGTGGATGAATAATTAAATAATTAAAAATAACTATTTAATTATAGAAGATGAGCACTACTCCATATGACATATGTCGACATAATTTTCTCTTTGATCTTCTTGAAGACCTTTCTCTTCAAGAGCTACCAAAGGAGGTTGGGGGATTGTAAAATTTCTAGAACATTTGAATGACGGTCTACACGAACCACTAAGGATGTCGAAGAAGAAGAAACTAGAATAATTCTTGAATGGCGTTCATGAGCTAATAAGTAACCCTCATTTCTCTTTCTTGAATGGCTATTTCCTTGTATTTCTCTTTAAAATTAGTAACTATTTCATTGCCAAATTTGTGAGCATTTCTGGAGAGAACCCTGTTCAAAAACCTGTCACTGCTCATTTTGAAAGAATTTTTGATAGCATCATATACAACATATGCCCTTCTATGCAAGATAAAATGCCTTGGAAACAAGCCACCTACATACTTTGTCCTTTCCAAAGGTCATAAGCCTAAATTCTATTGACTAAGACATTATCTTCTAAAAAAACCTCTTTCACCACCTCAATTACATTTTTTTCCATAAATTCATAGCATTGCAATAGGTCTATGAGATTGGAAATAAATATTGATAGAATTTGTGAAGGGAACAATAATCTCCTAGCCCGTGGGTGAATATTTTCTTCATCAATGATGCACATGATGCATTGCAAAGTGAAAGGGAAGTGAATTTTGAATACCTATTGGAGATATGATTGCCCTAAACAAACTGAAAATGGTAGCTCCCATTGATGAATAGGAAATGGTGCCCAAATTTTTCAAGAAAAATACTCCATTATCTTTGCCACTACAAATAGAATTAAGAGGCTTTAAATATAACAAGTTGCTAGCACTGTGAGCTAAGAATTTTCCAAACTTGTTATGTAAAAAAACCTTTGATATTCCTTTTTATTAGTAGTTGTCATGCTTTTGATCCAATTAGTACATAGAGCATGCCAAATATTTAGTACCTTATCATTTCACATTAGGGAAAAATGAGGGGTGGCATGAATATTAGAGATTCATTATGACTTACTTTTAAATTAAAAATGATTATGAGTTAATCCTTGGTACAAAAATATTTTGAAATATTTTCCAATGAAATGAGCCCCTGCATCACACAAACATTGTTAATATTAAATATTTTTAATAATGGACCTATTTGAATAGGCCACTAGAGGGGATTTTAGTCCTGTGTGTATGAAAGTATAAATATTATTTAAAATCTTCAATTTTATATTCAAATGAGATTATTTTTGCAGCTACTTGGTTTGATAATAGTGATCTATGATCATATGATAAAATTTCTTCATTCTGATCACCCCCAATGTTGGCTAACCAATCAACCAGATTATTCCCCTCCTTGTAACAATGATTTAACTAAAATACTGCAAATGAATCCATATCCATTTGCAAAATCAAACACATAACCTAGTTTTAGGATTCAAATCAAACACAACTTGGATTATTCCTTTGCTCTGAATTTCTAAGATATTAACATTTCCTTGCAACCTTAAGGCTAGTTCAAGTAGATCTTCAACATATCCTCTAGAAAAATAGAGTAAAATACCAGTCCAAGTTTTCTACACTTTGAATCCCAAAATTAGCATCATCTCCAAAAACATCCACCAAACAGCACTCATACTTTAGGGTCTTGAGCATCACAATCCATAGCAAACCATCAACACCTTTTTCCAAAAAATTTCTTTTATATCATCTTCATACATCATTCTTTTAATAACAAAACAGAAAAAAACACCATTTCATTCCATAGTTAGTGATCACCAAATTTCCCAAGGTCTTGGAACTTGTTTATCACAACCACGAGATCTCAACATAAGAAAAAGATGGAAGCCAACAAAGGTAGTTCAAGTGTACCTATGGAAAACACCACCAATGAGGAAACCCAACCATGGGGTTACAAACCAGCTAACCTTACAACTCCTCAAAGAGAACCCACATTTAAGGCAACACCAAACCAACCACCAAGTGATGAGGAAGTACTCCTTAGACACCAATAATGAATTAATAGACAAAACCAACCTCATGATTCTCAAACTTACACTGTAGAAGAGGATAGTGATGAGGAACTTATTGAGGAAAGACTCTTAGAACATTCCTAAAATCTGAAAATGAAAAAACTTATGGACAAGATGCTTGGGATAAATGAAAACTAGTATTTCCTTGCACTCACAAAAAGTGGTGCAAAACTACCCATTAACTTCAATGTGGACATGCTAAAAGATCCTAATCTTATTCCACAAAGAGATCAAATAGTAGTTAGACAAATTCTAAAACCATCCATAAATCCCAACATACCACCATTGTTTTCACAAAACAATGATCAAATGCAACCCACGGATAACCCATTGTTTAGACCACCATCCCAAATTGAACAAGCATTTGTGGCACAATAGTATCAAGGAAATATACCCCAAAACACACAACATAACACAATGCAAAACATGGGAAACCTTCCAATGGACCAACAAGTTATAAACCCATCACAAGGGCAATACATGCCACAACAAAACACATCACACATTGACCCTTCCAACAACATACAATACCAATAGAGAAAAATCCACAACAAGGTGTACCATCAATGCAATACCAAGGTAACCTTCCACAACATCAACCACAACAAGGTTTATCATCAACGAAATACCAATGTAACCTTCCACAACATCAACCACAACAAGGTGTACCATCAACGAACTACCAAGGTAACCTTCCAAAACATCAACCACAATAAGGTGTACCATCAATGAACTACCAAGGTACCCTTCAACAAATCCCCATCAACAAGGTGTACCACAAACAAACTATCAAGGTACCTTTCAACATGTTCCACAACAACAAGGTGTGCCACCAACAAACTACCAAGGTGCCCTTCAACACATTCCACAACAACAAGGTGTACCATCAATGAACTACCAAGGTACCCTTCCACAACATTCAGAATAACAAGGTGTGCCACAAATGAACTACCAAGGAACCCTTCAACACAATCCCCAACAACATAATGTACCCCAAACAAAAAACTACCAAGGTACACATCATCAAGGTACCTCTCAACAACAACAAGGGGGACCACAAAATTGGTATCAAGGAACATCTCAAAGTCAATATCAGGGTACACAACATGAACCCAACCTATCGTATGCATAAGGACCCAACATACCTTATACACAACATGGTCCTTAAGGTCCCATGACTACACAATATCCTATTTATGACCAAACAAATGTCATGGGACAATAGATCTACAATACCCAAAACCCTCAAGAAAGCACGAAAGGATATCAGACATACAAATTGGAAAGCCAAGAAAGAGCTATTCTCTACAAGACATTTGTCTATATCCATTTGATCAAAATTTATCCATGGTACCTTTCCCCAAAGGCTTTGAAATACCAAAATTTGACAAGTATAGGTAGAAAGGGGATCCAATAGAGCATGTACGTGAATTTTCAGTCTCTTATATGGAACTACAACAAAGTTTGATACCTAATTTATGAGACTTTTTCCATGGGGTCTCAGTGGGCCTGCTACAGATTAGTTCTCTCGCTTCCCGCCAGGTATCAAAACTTTTGATGATTTTTCAAATAAGTTTGTTAATCATTTCTTGTATAATATAGAATAGGACATAACAATCATCGACCTCTATAAAATCAAGAAAAATCAAGGGGAATCATTTGCCTCATACCTACAAAAATGGAGACACGAAGCGAGAAAATGTAAGTGACCCATTCCAGAAAAAACAACTTTTAGATATCCTTATCTCCAACGTACACGTAAATATCAATTACTCACTCACTATGTTATGTCCAAGCAATTTTGAAGAAACTATTGAAAAGGAAATACTTATTGAAAGAGCCCTCATTGCAAGGGGAGTAATAAAACTTTACAACCTAAGGATCAAGCTTCCACTTCAAATGAAAAACCCAAGATATGGGCTAAAAACAAAAAATGTAACCAATGATGGAGTATTTGATGCTAAGGTTGTATGCAATGTGCAAACTCCCAATATGCCACAAAATCATGTTCAAACAACACAACAAGGATATGCTTCAAATAACCCACAAAAAAACCAACCAAATTATCAATAGAACAACCAACTCAATTATCCTTAGAACAATCAATCCAACAACCAAGAGAAAAATCAAGGACAAGATAACGAAAGGAGACCACCAAGACAATATGACCAACCACAAAGAAAATTTACTCCATTGGGAGAATCCCTTGAGGTGATTATGCACAAAATAGTCCAAAAGAACCTCATCAAGATCAGTGATGGAGAAAATTATAAATAACCTAACTTCAAACCCCCTTGGTATAATGAGAACAACCAATGTGAATTTCATAAAATCAAGGGGCATACCACTAACAATTGCATGAGGCTAAAGAACATTGTGCAAGATTTAATCAAAAAGGGAGAGGTTAACATAGAACATCGACACAGAGATAAAGACCTAAAGATTTACAAGGATCCAATCCTCGACCATTCTAGGGGAAACAAAAAAGGATAAGAAAAATATTATCGCAAGGCCAACATCTCTTATGACAATGATACCATTCTTAGAAATATCTCTTGTGATGATCATACCATCCACGTGGTAACCATACTAGGTGGAGATCTTGAATGTAATGTGACTACTCGAAGGGAAAGAGTAAAAATCCAAGGAGCACCAACCCAAGTAAAAGCCACAAGTAAGCCATCAAGTGACTATAGCATTGTGGAACAACTCAAGAAAACTCTTGCCTTAATCTCCATCTTGGAGCTCTTAAAACTATCGCTAGCAAATAAGGAAATATTGGAGAAAGAACTTGTTGAAACGTTAGTCCCAAATAATCTTAATTCTGATCAATTTCAAGCCATGGTTGGCAATAACACATCCACCCATCATTTAGTCTTTTCTGAGAAAAACCTTTTACAAAAATATTTCCACAATCAATCTCTTTATTTAGAACTATGTGTCCACAAACATAAGATCAAGACAGTACTCATAGATAATAGTGTAGGTCTAAACATTTGTACCTTAAAATTTGTGAAACAACTAGAATACTTTGATGATGTCATATATAAAAATAAGAGCATCACAATCAAAGCTTATGATGACATGGAGCAAAATTCAAAAGGGACAATTAGGCTACCCGTTCATATAGGACCAATAATAATAGAAACTACATGTCAAGTCCTAGATCTCAAACTTGCATACAACCTTCTCTTGGGTTTACCATGGATCCATGAAATAAAATAAGTCCCATCTACATTCCATCAATGCCTAAAATTTGCTTATAACAATAGGGAAGTTACCATATATGTTGACCTCAAACCTCTCCATTATTGTGCCAAATTGGAGGAGAAGTACAAGAAAATTTTACAAATACCCAACAATGATATATCATTCCACTCTTGCTCATATATGGACCCATCATCACTATCTTCATCCTCCACTACAACTCCATCAATAGAATGCTACCTCCAACACCTCAAACTTATGTAGGTACGAAGAAAATGGTACAAAGAAGAAGGATGGGAACAACCACTACCTCATCTTCCTATTGATGAAAATAGAAAATGGTACCAAATAGTAAAAACCATGGGATTCACTAGACAAGGTGGCCTTAGTCTGCATGGACAAGGTAGAAAAGAACCAATCATTATAGAACGACGCCCAAAGAATCTTGGACTAGGTTATGGTTCATCTAACGTGATTACCCCAAATACTAAAAACACCTCTTATGAGGAAGGAGCTTCTTCTAGCACTATTGAGACATCAAATACTTGTGAACGTCTAGATGACTATTTGTATATCCAAAACATGTTTGAAAATCTCAACGTAAATACCCTCACTACAAAATCTACATCTGATGATGACCATATCGAGATGGATTTCAATGAATACAAGTGGGATTCATGTGACTCTATTGAATATAACTTAGATACCTTATGGAACCTTGAAAATCCAATGTCCCCAACCTAGCTACAACTTCCATAAGCTTTTCAGATACTCATGATAAAATATCCTCGCATTATCCACAAATAATAGATTGGGACCAACAATATCATACACTAGTTTTGGACACATTCCAAAATGATGAGGCTATTGCAGATTTCATGGGACCATGAATCGATGTACTGCAAAGAGATCACAAAGCTGGATCTGTAATGGAACTAGATCAAGTGGCATATTTTGGAGGGGAGATTGTGTCTTCCATTCGCAAAAATAAACTACAAAATTTAAAAATAAAAAAGGAGGTCCCCTAAAGAAAACCACAATATGGCTTTATCAGATCAAGAAAAGAGAAAAAAAAAGACACATCTGAGGGTGAAAACCTCTCTAAGGAACCCAAAGATGGAGCATTCAATCTCGCCACCATAGAATATCAAGAGAAATCAACACTACTATTTGAAGGAATTGAACCTATCAATGTTGGCATAGTAGAAACACCAAAGATCAACATATCATGCAACATCACTTGATCCTAAGGAAAAGGTAAAATTGTCAACATTTATCAATGAAATAAAATCAACTTTGCATGGAAATATGCAGACATGCCAAGGCTAGATCCAGCATTGGTCGTACATCACCTACTAGTATTCCTTGGAGCTATACCCATCAAACAAAAGCTACAGAAGATGCATCCATAGATAGCAATTTTGGTCAAAGTAGAACTTCAGAAATTGTTAGATGTGGTCTTCATCATACCCATTGACTATCCTAAATGGGTATCTAATCTAGTACCAATATCAAAGTCCACTAGGGGCATAAGGATCTGTACAAAATTTTGGGATCTAAACAAGGATTACCCAAAAGATGACTTCCCTCTACCCAGCATTGACATGATTGTAGATCTAATTGTCAGGCATGAAATGCTATCACTGATGGATGGATTCTCCAAATACAATCAGATAAAAATATCCCCTGAAGACCAACATAAAACAAATTTTCCCTTGTACATGGGGAACCTTTTGGTGGAACGTCATGTCATTCGATCTGAAGAATAGGGAAACCTATCAACAATCAATGACCACCAGTTTTCATGATATGTTGCATACTACGTTGGAGGATTATTTGGATGACATACTAGCAAAATACATCAAAATAGAAGATCATTTGGCCAACCTAGCAAAATTATTTGACAAGCTAGAACAATACAACTTGTATCTCAACCCAAAGAAGTGCATATTTAGTGTGACTTCTATAAAATTGTTGGGTGATCATGAAGATGCATTAAGGTAGATCTCACCAAGGTAAAAGCTATATTAGGCATGCCTCCTCCAAAAACATTGAAGTAGCTGAGAAGTCTACAAGGTAAACTACAATCCATCAGGTGGTTCATCACACAATTGGAAGACAAGTGCCATCCATTCACCCATTTTTTACACAAAGACATAACATTCAAATGGGAGGGTAGATGTGATCAAGCTTTCCAATAGGTCAAGGATTATTTACTCACTCCTCCAATATTAATGCCACCAATTCAAGATAAGGAAATGATCATATATGTATCTACAACACCGGCAGTGTTAGGAGCTTTGTTAGCACAACTGGATGATGATAACAAGGAAAGAGCGGTCTATTATATCAGCCAAACACTGGTGGGTTATGAATTGAACTATTTACCCATAGAAAGAGTGTCTATTTGTCATCTTTGTGGCATAGAGGCTAAGACACTACATCTTAAACAAACAAGTAAATTTGATATCAAAAGTAGATCCCCTAAAGTATCTATTGGTGAAAGAAGCTCTAACAGGGAGGGTCGCTAAGTGGGTAATGATACTTAGTGAGTTTGATATAGAGTTTATAAAAAAAAATCTATCAAAGGACAAATCATAGTATATCAATTAGCAGATGCACCAATGGAAGATCATCAACCTCTAACAATAGAATTTCTAGATGAAAGCATAATTCTAACTAATTAGTCTAGCCATTGGACCTTGTACTTTGACGGGCCCCACACTCAACACAACTCAGGAGCGAGTATCTTATTTCTCACACCATAAGGATATAGTATACCTTAGGCTTACAAGATTTTTTTTCTATGTACCAATAACATTTATGAATATGAATCACTAATCACAAGAGTAAATATGGCCATACAATGGAGGATAAAGGAACTACAAGTTTATGGAGACTCCCAACTAGTCATTAGGAAGGTAAATGATGAATATCAAACAAAGGATGACAAGCTAATGCCCTATAAAAGAGTGGTGGATAATTTCAAATAGTATTTTTCATCATCACCTTTGAACAACTTTCCTAGATCAATAATAGAGCAATTGACACTAAGGCGACAATAGTTCACTCCTTGACATTCCACAAAACATTCCCAAATACAAATTCCTTGTTGAGAAACTCCTTATACCGACATTCAATATCTCAAAATTAGAACTTGTTTGTGATGTTGTTGGTCCTAACTCACCATGGTACCAAGATATGTTTGACTATATCTATCATTGTATCATACCTCCTAACTTAACGACAAACCAATAGAAAACCTTTGTCCATAGAACATCATAATTCACCATCTTAAGAGATACTCTATATAGACGAATTCTAGATGGAACATTACTTCAATGTCCCAACGTGGAAGAAGCGCAAACCACTTTACAAGAAGTGCACAAAGGTATTTGTGGGTCTCAATCTAGTGGAACTAATCTAGTATAGAAATTTCTAATAAAAAGGTATTATTGGCACTCAATGGAACAAGAATCCATCCATTTCTCAAGGAGATACTTCTAATGTCCATAGCATAGTGATCTTGTTCACACACCAACACAGGAACTAAGACCTATAACAACACCATGGCCTTTCTCACAGTGGGGACTAGACTTGATAGGTAAGATATCTCCTGCTTCATCCAATGGGCACAAGTTCATTATCACTGCAATTGAATACTTCACAAAGTGGATAGAAGCAATATCATTAACGTACATCACAGGAAAATAGATATCCAAGTTTATCTTGAATTATCTCATCTATCAATATGGAATTCCCCAAATTATCATAACGAACAATAGAACCCCATTCAATAACCAAGATTTTCATGAGATTTGTTCAATTTTTTATATCCAACACCGATTCTTAATGCCCTACTATCCCCAAGGAAATGATCAAGTTGAACCGTCCAATAAAATAATTTTGAAAATACTAAAAAAGGACTATTAATGACATCGGCCATGATTGGCATTTACAATTAAACCCAGCCTTATGGGCTTACCAAACTAGCATTCACACACTAAGGGTGCCACACCTTTTTCCTTGGTCTATGGATCTAAAGTGATCTTCCCTATTGAAGTCAAAATCTCCTCATTGTGAGTATCCCTGAAAGGCATGGTTAGCAATGAGGAATATCGGGTGTCTAAATTGAATGAGTTGTAACTGCTAGATGAAAGGAATTTGAGCACGTTAAACCATCTCTAGGTTTATCATAAGCGAATCAAAAGAAGTTACAAAAAAAAGATAAAAAACAAAAGCTTTCAAGTTGGTGGCCTCGTACTAAAAGATAATCAAAAGATCTAACTGAATCAAGATGGGAAGGGGAAGTTTGAACCAAACTAGTTAGGTCATTTCATCATCACAACAAGCTATGGCTCTAAAGCCTATCGGTTGACTAATCCTAAAGTAGAACCTTTAGCCGAACCTCTTAATAGAAGCCATCTCAAAAGGTTTTTTAATTGAGCGCATCAAAGTATCCCAGGAAAAAATACTAAAAAAGAAAAAAAAATCAAAAAGCAAGAAAATAGTAAAGAGAAATAAAACATCCTTTAAGTGAAAACCACTTTGTGGCACTTCTAGGATAGGTACCATAGTGGAAACTTGGCAAATAGGTACTACATTTGAATAATACCTGCATCTTTATCCATCAACACTATCTAAAGCATCCACTCCATCCATCCATAATAAAACGTGTATCCAACCATGGCTCGATAACTGATCAAGTGTTGAACATTGTTGCACCATAAAAATCCCTTTCCCCTAATGAGGGAAATCTTGTCTTGAATTAGGGGAAACTTATTGAAATTGGTAGCGGATTGGATCCTTATAAATCCCATCATAGTAAAAAACATTAGAAAATCAAAAATATCCAAAAACAAACAAAATCAAAACAAAGTCAAAAACATCAAAATCTCAAAAACATTTTGTGCTTTGAGTCAACACCAATTGAACTACATGGTCTCTACATGTATAACATAGGAAAGACTAATCTTTGATCATCCCCTGAGGCCCTAGGTTAGTCCCCTTATGTGTCCATCATAATCTTTAAACTTAGTCAAAAATCCAAAACAACATTCAAAAAATTAGAAAAGTCAAAAAACTTACTTCTATCAAATAAGTGAATTATGAGCCTCTGTGTGGATAACATAGGCAATTCCATCATTGATGAGCCCTCGAGGCCCTAGGTTAGTTCCCCAAAATAAAACACAACATTCAAATACTTTATCAAAATCCAAAAACATTCATAAAATATAGAAAACTCCAAAAAACAATGTCAGTCAATACAGTTGAACTATGATGTCTCTACATTCATCACGTAGGCAAGGCTAATATTTGATCAACCCCTTAGGCACTAGGTCAGTCCCTTTAGGTCCCCCTATTTGTTTCTAAATTTCCCAAAAACAACAAAAAAAACATCAAATAATTAGAAAATTACAAAATATTTTATCGCCATTGTCGCTTATCCACAATAAACTTCATTCCCATTCACAATAAACAATCATCAAAATAAAAAATTCCAAAGTGAAGATCGAAATGATTAGATCACTATCAAGTGAAAAAAATACCTAACTATAGACTACCATACCTGTTTGAAAAATCATTATCAACAATCCTAAAACATGAGTCTTAACGGATACAACGTTCCTACAATAGAAATCATCAATGGATTTCATCATGAAACATCAACACAACTATGGCAAGTGCTACTACAACAATTTTTTATCTTTTTACATTCTTAATCTTTTTTATTTATCTTAATACCACATTCCTAGGATCTCTCCAGGATGTCCATAAGGATTTAGAGAAGAAGGAATGGGGGCATTAACTGTCAATTTCTGATTATTCTATTTGTTAGATGTTTTTGTGATACTACCACGACGAATACTTGCCTTGTTTTATGTATGGAAGTTGTTTTGAGGCAATTTGTGTAGCAATTGCATGTTAGGTACTTCATACCTCTTTGTGTAACTAGTTTGAAAGGTTTTGACATAAATCAACCATACACTTTAACAAGGTTTCCCTATGTCTAGTATGAACAAGAATATTCTTTGTGTCGAGTCAAAGCCCATACAATGGATGCAAAGCCACCTTGGTTATTAATACCCTAGTGCATTGTATTTGTTTGCTACATCAAAAAGGATTGCTAAAAGATATGAAGCCTCTATAAAAGAAAAATCAAAACTCATCAGTAACTAGCAACATCAAATTTATATCCATCTTAAATCATCAAACACTTCTTCTAACTAACAACTTCATCCTGCATCACAATATCATTAGTACCACATACTTCCTACTCCACAAAATTCATCAATACATATCATGACAATAATAAATCAATAAAACATCATCCATAATGTATAATCATCCATCACATACATAATATATCATCATCCATCATATATTATCCTTCATCGCATAGATATAAAAATCATACATCCATCCATATCATATGCATACATTAGAAAAAGAACAAAAGCATGAGAAAATATAAATATCCATGATCATCCATAAACATCTCATAACACATCATAAAGCTGAATCGAAACATGGTATATCATATATCATCAAAATTGGATAATGTCATCATCAAATGTCATGTGTGATACAACATAAAATGAGATCAAAATAAATACATATATACAAGGCCTCAGATGGGCTGATGAATATATATACAAAATAATGTCTACATAAGTCTCTGATACAATACATATAAAAGATCATAAATAAAGTCAGCCCTACTAGCCATCCCGTGATGGAGATCTAGGTTGATGCTAGTTATGATGTGGAGAGGGTTGTGGAACAACTAGAGGCTACTCGGGCTACCTGACACAATGACCACTAGACTCGGCACCTGTCTAGTTACTCGTCTCTCCAAATTGTGGACATTTATGAGCTCTAGGAGTAAATGCCTTGTAGAGTGTGTGATAATAGGTACATCTTTGTAATAACTGATCTCTATCAGCCTGGTACCAAGCAAGGGGAATAGACAAGGCTATGGATATCTCAGTTGTAAGTCTATGTTGCCTCTCGGTGGCCAACTCCTATCTCAATGAGTCTCTCTCTTGATGAAGTGTATCTCACTCTACTCTAAATGTATCTCTCTCTCCAGTCACGATCAAGAAATGTGCCTTAGTATCCTGTTGCCACATAATCTCAGCATCCCGCCTTGCTCTAAGTGCATCCCTCTCTGTTGTCATTTGAGCTAGCTGAGCTACCATATCCCCCTGTGGCAGAGGACCTTGAGGATCCTATCATCCCTACTACTATTGCTACCCATCATGTTGTTGATCGTGTACATGTTGCAATTGCTCATGAGAAATCCTAAGCCGTTGTCAATTCTATTGGTGCCCAACATGACTGTTACCTAATTTTTACTTATAGCTTAATCAGGTAGAGCTGGAGTAAATATTTCTAGCTAAAAAGGAAAAGGTACATACAAATTTTTGCTAAAGTTTTTTCATTTCACAAATTATGTTTTCAAATAAAGTTTAGCTTTATTATGCAAATGTTCTTTACAATAGAAAATTACACAAATTTGCATAGTATTGATGTCTTTATTTATTTTACAAAGAAATATGCTCAAATTTCCCACACAAGCCATGGAAATGACTGATCTAATACAACATAAATGAAAGTTATACATCTGAAGATAAATAAATGGAAAAACATAGGAAAAGAGATTGGATCCGTCATTACCTGAATGACAGATCATTGTCTTGATTTTCTCTATCTTCAACTCCCGTTGTTGTTGAACTTCAAATGTACCTGTTGATGATGAAAGGGATGTGGTTAGAGCTCAAGATACAAACTCTCATCATATGTTTCATCAATAGAAATATAACCTACATCTATTATGCATTAAATCAATTGGGCATTTATCACATGTATACAAGAGAGCTAGAAATTCAAGTCATCACATGAGCACTAAGCTTCATATATTTTTTATCTAGCATGTTTTTTCACTGTGCAGGTATAGGTTCAATTGTCATTAAAAGATCACCTTATTCAAAATTACAGTATGTGGAGAAAATGTGGCTTCCACAAGGGTTGAGCCCAACAATTGTAAAAGAGGTAAATGTGAGATAATGAGATCCAAATGCAAGGACTTGTCAAAATGTCTTCATGGCATGAAGGTATGGTTTATAAAGGAGCTACTATGGTTTTTAAGCCTCCAAAAGAAAAACTTAAACTTTTTGAGAAACTGCTTAGTGGACAAATTAAGAAGGGATAAAGCCACCTGTTGCAGATATTGGGAAAAGCCTAGATTCTAAAAATATTTCTCATGATGCTTTATGGGATAATCTTGTTGTTTTAAAATTCTTTGTATAGTGTCAATACTAAAGATTCAAAGGGAATAGATAATTCAAAGGTCAAAAAAAATTCATAGGAAACATGGATGATGTACATAAAGTTGCAGATATACGTAGGGATTATGCAGAAATTATTAGTGCATTGTTTAAGGTGTTAATGATTTGTTAGATGATCAAGTTCTAACTAATGCATTTTTTCCATTTCTCATCGAAGTTGAGGTCCTATGAGTTGACTCTTGCTAGAAATCAATAGTATCCAATTATTTATATTATTTTGTTCCTTTGGAAAATGAAGCCCAAGCAATTAGTTTTGGCTTGTTGAGTATCTTGGGAAGTTGAGGAGTGCTTTGATTTGAAGCCAATACAACCTTTATTGAACTATTGCAGTTAGTGAAGATAGTACACAAGAATTTTCACATACAATTGATTGTCTCAAGGTATTATTCAAAGTTCTAGAATGTAAGCTCTAGTTGAAAACAACATTTTCACTTTTATCATACAAAACACTCTTTTAGAGCAGTGCTTCCACTTGTGCATGGAAAAGTATCATAAAGAAATTTTTGACTTGTCACAACCATTTCTACAATCACTTAAGACTTTGCAAGATGGAGAATTCGACAAAGGCACTTAGTTCAAATATCTTCAACATATTATGATAAGTTGGTTTCTTATATGCATCATATTTTTTTTGTCATAATAAAGGTTGTCAAAATAGATTAGGAGTCTATTGCTCTCTGAGAATTTGAGTCCTAAAATTTCATCTGTGATGAACAAATTGATGTACAGAGAATGGTACGAACATAAGTCTCACAGAGAAGATAAGATATTCTAGCTAGATCACATTGCGGGTAATATAAAAAATGGAAATTAAAAAGTTTCTACTACTTGCTATTTTCAAAGCCAAGATGAGACAAGTGTTGTGAAAAGTTGCAGAAAGACCTTGAATGTTTCTTTTCTTTCAATTGATCAAATAAATACTCAAATTTGGAGGCGGGTACATTTCCAAGAATCCATGGTGACAACTAATGTCATCTTTTTGTTTGAGCATGTACAATCTCAACTGAAGCAAAGGAATGCAAGACAAGGTAAAAAATGTAAAGGGACATAAGTAGGGATTTAAATTTTCAAACCCTAGCAGACAGGGTATGTGCTTAAGCAATGAACACTCACCATGAACCTATTATAAGGCAAGTAGCAACACCAAAAGAAGTAAATGATTTTACAATCACTTTTTCAAGACAACAGAGAACACATGAATGACAAACTAGTGTACATTAAAAACAAAGTTGTGCACCATGCTTTCCTCAAGCTAGCATCTTCGGCATAAAGAGAAAATACCAATAAGTGAAAGCACGAACATTAGCAATGTTTTCTTTCATTAAAATAGCAGATTTCCTTTATCAGTTTTTGTTATTTTCTCGAGCATCTACAATATTTCTTTCACAGACATAAATAAATTCTTAGCATTTTGTTTCAATAAAGCAACTTACCAGAGAAAGTGCCAGTCCAGCCTGTGCAAAGGTTACCTAGATTGAAGAAACTCCAAACCCTAGCATTGGCAGCACGACAACATGATTTCATAGTGAAATGAAATACAATGCAGGATGAATGCCCGCAGTTATGATTAGCTTTCTTTGGCCTTTTCTAGGAAAGCCCTAAGTTTCACTGACCTAAGTGATTTTCATCACTTAATTTATTAAAATACATTTGTATTAATAACGTGTCTTTGTTTAGATTCTTTCTTGCCAAATGCCTAATGAGAATTGAGTCTGGAGATCAAAATCAATTATTCCTCTTATATTTTTTCATAATTTTGAAGCAAAGATAGAAATGTAAACAATTATTCAAGTAATGCTTTATAAATTACTTTAATAAATGTCATAAAAATGCAAAGGGTTGGAAATCTATAACACCTATTAAAGTTGGTCTTAACTTATCACTTTAATATTTGTTTAATTTGTTTACCTTAATCCCAAAGTCATGCAAAAATCTAAAGGGGAGTTAAATTGGAGAGTTTGGTCCTGATTTTCAGTTATCTCATGTGGTTTTGAAGTCAACTTTGGCCAAACTGATTATAAGGGGGATTTTCAAGCTATTTTTTCTCAATTTACATCAATTTTGACTCCTTTTTTTGGGGTTTTTCTCTTTTTCTCATGGGAGAGTTTCTTGGAGATAATTTTAGATGTAGTGAACTGCAAGTGTCACCTCTTGGCACCTTCGGAGTCATCTTTTGTATATATGAGAAAAGACTTAGGTTTTTTTCTCAATTTTGGCTTTCTACTCTCATGTTCAATGCTGAGAGTTTGAGAATTTTTGTAACTCAAATTGATCCACTTGTAGCAGCAAATTCCTTTATTTTCTTAATAAAGGAAGCAAAATTATCCTTCTTGATACTTCATGTGTAGTAATGAGTGAATGATTGATGATATTTATGTGATTCATGCTTGAGAATCCTTTGATTTTGTCTCTTTCAAGAAATAATAATGTAAGAAGATGCATGGTTGATGTAGATCATAGTTTGTGCTAACTGTTTTAGTTGTTTGAAGTTATGAAAATATGTTGTTTTTCTTCAGCAAACTCTGATTTTAGTCCTTACATATGAAATACTTATGTGTTACATGCTTAGTTGAGTTGTGTAAAGACTAAAGACCTATTTATTGGAATAGATTATGAATTTGAACAAGTAGATCTAGAACGTTTGGTGCATCACCTCCTAGGATAGGTTTCAATTCCAAGTTCCTTTCTACCCCCTTTCCTTTCAAAGAAGGTAGTTTGCAGGAGGTATCACAGGGAACCAACCCTTTATCTAGATATTCATCTTCACTATAAGCAACACACATGCTTGAAGATGTTTCCATGTTTCAATAGGATTAGCTGAGTCTAGGCTTAGCTAGGGTGCCATCCAAGTTGATAACAGTTTTTGGCACGCCTGGTGGGACTCTTTGAACTCTCCTAGTTCAAAGAATTCCTACCATTTGTTGGTTTTTTATGTGTACATCAACAGATTTCTACCTTTTGAGGCAAATCATTCACACATCTGGCAACTCCATTATCCATTCTACTGATTACAAGCAGAAAAAGTGTTGGTTTTCATGAAAAAAACATGTTTCCACCTCCATTTCATGAAAATCCTACTTATACATATCCTTATCATCCATATCAGGCCAATCATGTTGTTGATTTTAGTTCAAATTTCATGGCTATTCAAGAAAACCAACATGTTCAAGATGTATGCCACCCACCCACCCCTACTCAATCCTATTGGAAGCTTACCCATTCTTTCAATCTACCTTAAGAAACATCTCTAATGACAAATCAGTTCAAACACTTTCCTGATCACCTCCAAGATTTAGAGGTTAGGAATATGAAGAAAAGCCTAAATGATGTCAAGGACACATTGTTAGGCTTCACAAAGCAGATAGAAGAGATCAAGAGGTAGCAAGAGTATGATCAGCAATAGGAAGAGATGGCTTATCAAGCCTATCTCTATGAGCAAGACTTGTTGATGCAGAGGAGACAATATGAAGAAAATCTTGCAAGAGAGATAGCTACAAAAGAGGAGCAGATGAGGCTTTTGCTCACTCAAACACATATGCATCAAGTTCAAACAACTCCTTTCATTCAATATCAGCCCTTTCAAGATGAGGTTAGCAGGTATGAAATTCCAAGTTGTAAGAAAAATGAGCCTCTTAACCCTCTTAAGCTTGAAATTCCAAGTTTCACAAGCCTTCATCCTTTGCAAGTTAAGGAAAGTAATCAGGTACAACCTAGTATTGTTATAGAGCAACCCATTGATCAAGATAGCTCACTCAACATGGAAAAGATGAGAAATATAAATCCACTGCATTTAGCTATAGAGTATTACCAATTAGAGCAGAAAAAGATTGAACAAGGGAAGACCTTTCAAGAGGAATCTTTCAATGTTTTAGCTAATGATCTTCTTGGTTTTGTTGAAAATGGTCAAGTTGTTTCAATAAGCCAACTAGGGAATCAAGGTGAAGAAATAAAAGAGTTTGATCTTGAAGATCATCCGACAACTTGGATTGATGAATTACCTTCTATTCTTGAAAATGATGAAGAAGGTGTGATTTTGATTTCACCAACAACAATTTCAGAATAGCAAGAGGATGCTCAACAATATGAGGAGTTGTTGATTGAAGCTAAGTAATCTGACAATGGGGTCTTGGATCAAGTAGAAGGTAAACCTTTCATGGAACTTACACAGCTAGCTGAGAGTTGTTATGAGGTAAAAAAATGATCCTCTTTTACCAAAAATCCAAGAGGAATGTGATGAATATTCATTTTGGAATGATCTTGATGATTTTGTTGCAAATCTAGACAATGTGAAAAAGGTTTCAATTAGTCTGTTTGATGAACTTCATAGATTCAGAGATGAAAATGAAAAAAACATGTCTATGCCAAGTCTTGACCATCAGAGTATTGAAGATCATTCAGACAAGGTGTTGATTTGTGAACAAATATATCAAAGAAACCTTGATTTGAATGATTAAGATCTTCAAGAGGATATGTTTCAACATGAGACTGATATTTTCTACTCATGCTTGAATGTTATGCCAACACCTTTGGAGGAGGAAAGTATTGATCAACAGGAGCAACCTATAGAGGAGGATAACCTTGGGCAGTAAGAGCAAAATGTGGGAGTGTCAATATTTCTAGATAAGACACTACAAATGGAGCAGCCTAATTAGTAGGATGAAGAGACAATAGTACATGAGCAAGAAACCAATAGTAAAAGTTCAAGTTTCATCCTTTCAAGAGGATGCCCGATTAGAGATCTCGCTGACAAAGAGCTAAACAAGGATACACATGTTACTATTGCACCCAATGAGGAGGTTGCAGCCTTAGAACAATAGAATAAAATCAATTATTCACCCCATAAAAATAGTATCTATGATCAAGTTCAAATGGTGAGTGAGTTTTTTTTTGTTCTTTAGAAATTTTTGCAACATTCTATAGGGTATGTTCTTATGGGTCCTATCTTATCAGTACTAAATCACCTCGTAAAGCAACTTTCTTAATTAGAAAGGGAAGTTATTTCTAACAACCAGTGAATGGTCATGTTTGAGCACTACCACCGCTGGTTAGTGTAGGGTAGGGTAGAGTTTTTTAGTTAATAAGTGCTCTAGGAACATTTCTTTTCAATTTAGTTTTGTTTTCCAATAGGTGCAAATGCACTGTTTGTTGGCCCTATCTCAAACAGTTCCATTATAGTTGTTTTCTATTTTGTTATGCTGCTATTCATGTTTCAAACAACTGAGATACTGAGGTTTTCTGGGTCAAGAGGACAAATAATGACTCCTATGCCCAACGGATATGCAAGGCTATTGATCTTATTTATTTAGCAAGCAAATACCCTTGAGATGTCGCCTAAATGTTACCTAATTTTTTCTTACAACTCAATCAGGTAGAGCTAGAGTAAGTATTTGCAACTAAAAATGAAAAGGTACATATAAATTTCTGCTAAAGTTTTGTCATTGCACAAAATATGCTTTCAAATAAAGTTCAATTTTATTATGCAAATGTTCTTTACAATAGAAA
>VDFB02000008.1:287661340-287858840 GCA_007258455.2 Sequoia sempervirens
TCCATTCTATGCTAATAGGACTCCTGACCCTTTTCAACAACCACAGGTCCCTCAAGGTCCCCAGGGTCTTCATAACCAAGTTGGAACCCCAAGTCATGTTGATTAGCCACTTATTGCTAAGACCGTTGAAAGTGAAAGGACAATCCAACTTACAAATGAGGTAGAAACCTTGAAGAAAACACTGTCTCAAGCTATAAACGATATGACTTAGCTTCAGTTGAACCCTTCCCAAAACAAAGGGAACTACCCTAATCAAAATAGCAACAACCAAGGTATTTATCAGAATAACAACAATTGCAACTAGAGGGGCTATCAGGGCCAAAATTCCTCTAACCAGGGCTACCAAAATTAGAGAGGATATAACCAAAGGCCAACTAATAACAGACAATGGAATACAGGGCCCAATAATGGTGGGGTTACTCATAACTATCAAGCAAATGAGGAGAGATCACATACTGCAAACGTGGCCGACCTCAACTTCATGACAAATTGGTGCAGGATTCATGATACTGCAACCCATTCTGAGGTAAACTGCCCCCAGATGGACAAAGTTGTCAAGATGGCACACGAAGATGCCCACACATTCCTAGGGAATTCCAACAAAGGAGGTGACTCAGTAGAAACAACAATGACTTATGACATTTTTGAAGAGAAACCATCATTCCCAAGGCAAGAAGAGAATGAACCAAAGGAGGATTCATATGATGCCCAAGATTTTCAAACAAAGGGAGGACACTTCCTGAGAAATCAAAGTAAGGGGCCATTCACTACATCAGTACCTCCTAATCACATGGTGCCTCAAAATCAAAGTGTTGATAATAATCCTCCTCCACGACAAGGCCCGCCTGACTTCCATAACAAGGGTAATTCCTTTGGTGTTTTCAAAGGTGGTGTGAGTTGTAATACATAATTTGACATAGTTTATGAGATGCAAAAATAGAAAAATTCTTTGTCATATTTTGACATTCTAAAGTGGTGCCCTGCTCAAAGGGAGATAGTGCTGAAAGCTCTGAAGCAAGCTGACAAATCAAAAGGAAAGAACAAGATGGAACTTGTTGGGGATGTGAATGTAGCCTTGTACAAAAATAAGTTAGGTACTCCACCTTTCCTTTTAAGTTTAAGAATTTCTGGGAAGAACCTACACAACTGTCTATTGGATTCAGGAGCTTTGGGCAATGTTATGCCATTTTCCATATGTAAGAAGTTGGGATTAAACACCATTTAGACAAATAAGAAGGTCATTCAACTTGACAAGACAGAGGTTAATGTGGTAGGAGAATTAAGAAACATACATGTTCAAGTAGGATCAAATCCTAGGATCCTAACCAACATAGATATTCAAGTAGTAGATATTCCTGAGACCTATGGTATGCTGCTGAGCAGAGATTTGATGAAAATTCTAGGGGGATATCTTTCCCTTGAATTTTCACATATGTGGATGTGATGGAGAGGGATTCCTACTCATATTAGAATTGAAAGTGAGCCTCGCCTCAAGCATATCATCACTGAGTATGATTGTCCCAATGAGGTAGCTTACTTTGAGACTAAGATGGGGGTTTATAAACAAGAAGAAATTCTAACCTTCTCAGTTCTCAATCCTAAAGACCTGTCAAAACAAAAGTTCCCTAACCCCATGATTAATGAAAATCAACAGGAATTAGTCAGAAAGTTGCAACAAGATTAACTAGTCTTAGGGGAAGATACCAATATGTAGAGTCTTCTTCTACCTAATTGGTGCAGGGTACATTATCAAGGTCATTCTGAATTGACTTGTCAACATTGCACTAACATTTTAATTCAAGTTTCCCAAGCTGAGGAAGCTAGCTCAAGTTGCCCTGAGACCATTGCAGACTGCTTCTCATTTGAGGCCAAGGAAGCAATAATGCTAACCAGGGACAGTATGCCTTTAAAGGAAGTTCTTTCTCAAATTAAGCCTACCCCAGATATACTCCTGAATCAGCATATTGATAAAGATCAACCCCAAGGTCTGCTTGACACCCCTGTACTTACAAATGAAACAAAACCCAAGGGGTTAACCAAAGACACTAGTGACTGTCAGAAGGATAGCCACAAGTTAGATGACATAACTAAGCAGGAATTGGGGAGTGTATCTAAGTAACTTACAGAGCATCCTTTCCCTATACCTGATGCAAAAGATCAAGAAGCCTCAACTGTGACTCTTCTAGATCAAACCCCCATAACAACTTCAAAAGAATCAAATCCAACCCCTGATCAACTGTGGACCCTCACCTTTGATGGATCCAAATCTAAGATAGGTAGTGGTGTTGGAATTGTACTAACCAGCCTCAAAGGAAAAACTCTCTTTGCTTCGTATAGGTTGCAATTTGGATGTACTAACAATGTAGCAGAGTATGAAGCTTTGGCACGGGATTGATGTTTGCTCATAAGAAGAAGGTCACTGCCTTGATGGTCAAGGGAGATTCATAAATTATTGTCAAGTAGGTATTCAGCTAGTACACCTATCACAATAAAAGACTGGCAGCATATAGAAGCAGGGTATGGAACCTGATCGAAGACTTTGATGCCTTTGGGATTAGCTTAATCCCTAGAGAAGAAAATTAGATAGCTGATTCACTGGTTGTTGCTGTAAGCACCTATGCAAGGCTCCAAATTCAAAATATTCTCAGTGGAACTAATGTCCACTCCAGCTATTCCTGACAATATCAAGAATTTCCAGGTCTTTGATGATGATCAACATATTTTGGCCTTCTTAGCAAGCTCAAATGTTTTTGAGGGGCAAATTATTGATGAGTCCAACAGAGATCAAGGGGATTGGAGCCCTGAGGAATGTGATACAGAGGGAGTTCTTCACTTAAATAATAATAAAATTCCCAAAGGAATGGTGGCTTTGGAGAGAATTTTTTACTCATATCCAAGGGCTCGAGAAAATATCAGCTGAAGAAAAGGGAGGCGAATATGAAACAGTTAACTTGGTCAATGATGGCCCTAAAAGGAATGTCTATATAAGGAAGACCTACCCTAAAGCAATTAGAGAATACATATTGAGAGTGCTTAAAAAGGATATTGTTGTGATTTCATGGGGGTATGAAGACCTCTAGACATTTGATGCTTCTGTTATGACTCACACTATCCCCTTGAAACCTAAGGTTAAGCCCTTCTGATAGAAGCAGCACCCTGTCAATGCCCTGATTGAACCATTGATCTATAAAGAAGTTTAGAAATTGTTGTCTGCAAGGATAATCTTCCCTATGTGCCATTCAACGTGGGTGGCTAACTTAGTCCCAGTCTGCAAGAAAAGTGGGGAGATTAGGCTATGTGTTGACTTCAGAAACTTGAATAGGGCTTCAAAAAAGGATAACTACCCGCTTCCTTCTCTGGATGAAGTCTTGTAGATTGTCAATGGAGCTCAGATGATTTCATTCTTGGATGGTTACTCTGGATACAATCAGGTAATGGTCGACTTTGAAGACAGGATGAAGACGGCTTTCACTACAAAGTTGGGACTATTTGCATACAAAAGGATGTTTTTCAGTTTGATAAATGCTGGAGCCACTTTCTAGCGTGCCATGGACATAGCCTTCAAGGATCTAATTGGTAAGTGCATTATTGTTTACATAGACAACCTAACAGTGTTCTCCAAAGACTAGCTGAAACACGCTGCTGACTTGGCCAAGGTTCTGGAATGATGCATCCAGTATGGACTCTCATTGAATCCAAAAAAATGCGTGTTTGGAGTCTTAAAGGGAAAGCTTTTGGGACATATAATTTTAGAAAGGGGAATATCAATCGATCCAGACCGAGTCGAGTCCATTCTTAAAATCACCAGGCCAGGAAGCAAGAAAGAAATGAGGTCTTTCTTTGAGAAAATCAACTTCATGAGGAAGTTCCTCAAGGGCTTTGCAAAGATTGTAAAGTCTTTGAATGAAATGATGAAAAAGGACGCCAAGATAGAGTGGACGGATGAAGCAAAGGCCACATTTTTACAAGTCAAACGATCCATCTCAGAAGCGCTAGTCCTTACCAGCCCCAATTACATTAGTCCATTCTACATTTACTCTTTTTCCTCTAAGCATTCATGCGCGACCGTTTTAACTCAACACAAAGAGAAGGCAGAGGAGAGACCAATTGCTTTCATGAGCTCTCCGTTCAAAAATGCGAAAATCAAATACCCACCTCTGGAGAAGCAAGCTTTTGCACTGGTTTGGGCTGTTAAGAAATTCTAACATTACATTCTCTAAAGTCAGGTTGTCGCTATAATTCCTGGCGCAGCTGTGAAGTCCCTATTGATGCAGAGCAAACTGGGAGAAAGGAGAGGCAAATGGATGGCCATCTTGCAAGAATTTGATCTGGAGATACATCCCATGAAACTAGTCAGGGGCACGGGTTTATCCCAGTCCATGGCGAACGCTGGTGACAACATCATTATCAGCAATACATGACCCAGTATTTCTCTAATGACCTATGGTATGCTGACACTATTTTCCTGATGCTCCATAATCGGTGTCCAGAGGGAATGAGTGCAACTCAAAGGAGAGCCCTGAGACTCAATATTTCTCATTACATGCTCAAAGGAGGGTTGCTATATAGGAAGAATTTTGAAGGAGTATACTTGAGATGCCTTGATCATCAAGAAGCTAAACAGGTGATCTCTGAGTTTCACGGGAAACATGGTACAGGTCATGGTTTTGTAGATTCACTGGCACACCAGATCCTTAGGTTTGGTTATTACTAGCCCTATGTATTCAAGGATGCCCATCAACATGTGAGAACATGTCACACGTGTCAGATTTCTGCATCAAGGGAATGCCATGCAGCCATGCCATTGCAACCAGTCAATGAGGTAAGGCCCTTTGCCCAATGGGCACTGGATTTCATTGGGGTCATTAACCCAAACTCTTATGTAGGACACAAGTTTATTTTGACTGCAACTGACTACTGCACAAGATGGACAGAAGCTATACCCTACAAAAATAGCACAACAGAGGTAGTGATCAAGTTCCTCACCGAATGCATCACTACAAGGTTTGGGGTACCCTTCGCTCTGGTATGTGACAATGGCTCTGCATTTTCTTCTGCTGATTTTATTTCCTAGGCTTATAATCACAAGATTGTCTTGAAGTATTCTTTGAATTATTATCCACAAGGCAATGGAGTTGCAGAGTCAACCAATAAAAATCTCTTAGGGGTAATTAAGAAACTGTTAGAGCATAACCCTAGAGACTGGCATACTCGGCTTAGATTCGCATTATGGGAAAATAGGACTAGGATTAAGGCTGCTCTAAAGACTTCACCATTCAAGCTGGTGTATGGCCAAGAGCCTATATTCCCCATCCAGTTGCAAATACCTATCCTTGAATTCATGCAGAAATTCTACTCTAGTGACAATAGGATAGAAATCAGATTGGCTAATTTGTTGAAATTAGAAGAACAGAGAGATGTTATTTTGCAACAATTTTTCAACCACCAGGTTGTCAAACATTGGTTTGAAAAAAGAGCCAAGATCAAGGCTTTTAGGATATCAAACTTAGTGTTGTTGTGGGATAAGGCTAGTGAAAAGAAAGGCAGCCACCAGAAATTTGACAAACTCTGGTTAGGTCCTTATCAAATTGCTGAAATCCTAGGGGAAAACGCTTTCAGACTGAGTAGCCTAACTGGAGAACCTATCCCATTGTCTGTCAATGGGTAGTTTCTTAAGCATTATTTTGAGTCATAAAGCTTGTTAATTTCTATGTTGGATGTAAATAATCTGTTTGTCTCTTGTTTGTGAATAATTTTCATTTTGTGAATACTTTCTGTGTTTCTGCTTGTAAATAATCTGTTGCTCTTTGTGTAAATAATTTTCTCTCTTCTTGTAAATAATTTCATGTTTGTTGGTTTTTCCTTTCCTTTCGGGTTCTCTATTTTGCTTTGTGCTTTGGGGGTTTATCTGTTGCTTTCCATCTTTAAGTAGTGGGTTGTTATCTGAAGCATACTCTAGTCATTAGGAGAGAAGTGGTTTAGATATTTTTAGGTTTTCTGATTGAATGATTTTGTCCTCAATTCATTGTTTCATGCTTATTGTCAATAAAAGTTGTGGAAAGTTTGAAAACAAGGTCCCAAGTGAGTAACCTTCATCAGCTCCCCTGAATCTATCACAAATCATTAAAATCATCTCCTCTTGTAATGATATATTTGTCCTAGGATGATAGTGTTGTAATATTTGAGTAAAAAAGTTGATTGTCCAAGTGTTGTTATGAGGTCCATGGTAGTTTTCAATCCAGATCAAATATTTAACATTTGACATATTGAAAAGAAAAAGAGAATTAAATGAAATATCTGAAACTTTAAGAGAAAAAGAAAAGAATTATCAAAAGAAAAAGAGGATTCAATATGAATGGGTGATTCTAGTATCTCTATCGAGGCTATGGACACCTAACTGGAAGTAGAGCAATGCTGTGAGAAAACTAGAGGTATCTCTGTTGGGGCTATGGATGCCTGATTGGCAGTGGAGCAATGCCCAGGATATCATTGCACAACAGCCAAAGGAAATCAACTCATGTAGCTCAAATCTTACACATTGTTGTCCAAAAGATGAGGAAAACTTCATGAGAGAGTGATTCACAATCAAGCACACACATTGATTCAGGGGGTAGCCATTGATTGACTTATATTTGAGATTCTAGCTCTACCTTGTTTGTTATAACTGACCCAACTGGAGTTGTGATGTTCATGAACCAGGAGTTCTGGCTAGATGAATCTTTCAGATTCATGAAAATGGTTAAACCATTTTCCCAGCCGAGTTGCCATTTGTTATGCCTTGCATAACCACCCCATTTTGATCTGGATCAAAATGGGTCCCCCTTCTCTTTTGATTTCTTTGCCTCTATTATTTGCTTTGTTTTTGGGGTTCTTCTTTTTCTCCATTCTTCATCTTTTGTTTTGTTTGATTTAAGTTTGGTTATGCCTCAGTTGGAATTTGGGTTTTCTCTTGTGTTCGGGATTTTCCACCCCATCCGGATTTTCCCGGATCTCGCTCAAACTCCCGCTGTGCGTTGTTGTTCGGGGATTTTCGGTCTTCGCAGAAATCCACGTGGACTAGATTTTCGTGGATTTCCTTCTCCCCTAGATTTTCCCAAAATCCGTTGTTCCCTGTTTATTCCGGGTTTTCTGGAATGTCTTCTCCTTCACGAAAATCCATCCCACGTGGATTTCCCCGGAATCTGGTGGAATGTGAAGAAGTATGGAGTAGTAAGGCTAGTTAATAAATGATGATGCATTTTATGAATAATTGATGCTATTTTGAGATCTCACATGTTGTTCCTTGATTGATAATGATCGAATTAAGTTTCTAATGGGTGTTTTCATGTTTATTCCATCGAAATCCGTCTGACTCACAATTATCTAAAATTCCTCCCCGGCTTGGATTTTGTGAGTCAACCTGAAACCCGAACTGCTTGTATGATAATTTTGTTTGAAGATTTAACGAAACCTTACTAACATAGGATTTGTTTCAATGATGATTTTGATTAATTAACTTATGTCTGTATGATCTTTACTATGGTTTTCTTTGTTGAATGTAGGATTAAATCCTACACTTGATGATATTTCTCAATAGAGGCTCAGTTAGAAGGCTTTCCTCAATCTAGTTGGTCTAAAAAAATCAGCTAAGGCAAGGTCGGCAGGACCCTAGCGATGTCACAACGATCAGAAATCATATGCAGGAATTTATCGCCAAGACATCATTCATCATCTTAGCGACTAAGAGTTTCTTATCGATGTCACTGTCTTGACGAAATCTCCATGTCTCATCGACTACTGTCAAAAGAATTCATATATCGGCATAAGGTTTTCTCCCTGCCAAGAGGTCTCGGCGAAAGTTTCAAGTCTCACCAACTGCCAACAAAGAAAACACACTTCGGCAAGACTCAACTGCATCAGGGTAACGTCTCACTGAGCGGCTCCGATCACACCGACATAGCGCAGGGGATTCTATCAGTATGTCTTTGGGGAGAGAATCAAAGTGTCTTGCCGACAGGAAGGGGTCCCATCAAAGGTCTAAGGTCAGCGATAATTTTACCTTCGGCAAGAGATCTTGTCGATTGGCATGGGTCTCACCAAAGGGAGTTGTATTCGGCGAAGGATAAAACCTTCAGCATAATGTCTGGCCAAAGAGTTGGGGTCACAGTGATAAAATGACATCAAAAAAATAGAGTGGCTTCATCCAAAGGTCCCACCGATGTGAGATTGTCTCACTGAAAGGACAAAAAGATCTTGCCGAAAGATCTAAGGTTCGGCGAGATGTCTCATCGATTAAACAAACTCTCCTCAAACTCAAATGAACACTCAGCGAAGGACAAGACCTCAGTGTAAGGTCTTAGCGAAGTTCGAAGGTCACGCCAAAACAAAAGAATTCGGGAAGACTCCAGAAGAATAAAGGGAATTTGGAAAAACATCTAGGCAACTCCGGACTGTCTCAGCGAAAGCAAAAGGGGATTCGGTGTGATCTCATGCCGAGGAGACCAAGTCTCGCTGAAAAGAAAAGGAGCTCGAGGAGAAAAGAGGGGTCAGTGAGACTTCAAAAAAATGAGGTGTTTTCATGGTGACTTCCTGCCGACCCAGCAGGCTCTTACTGAAAGGAAGATGAGCTCGAAGGGAATTCGCCAGGAGTTCTCGCCAAAAGGTGGGTGTTTCACCCAAAATAGAAAGAGCTCGGGGAGACTCTGAACAAAGGAACGGGCTCGGTAAGATGTCTTGTCGATCTGATAACGTCTCCCCGACACAAGGTGGATATCGCCAAGACTTCCCGTTGAGGGTCATGTTTTCGCAATAAGGTCTTGGCAAAGGAAGGGAGTCTTGCCGATAACAAGGGAAGGCTCGATAAGAGAAGAGAAAATCGGGGTAAGGTCTCCTCGAAACATTACAGTCTCCTCGACATTCGAGATGAGCTTGCCCAGTGAGTCTAGCTTCCCCGTGACTCTTGTCGACAAAATAGGTTCAAGGAGAAAATGAAAGGGCTCACTAAAAGATTTCCATCCTCACCGGGAGGTCTCAGCGAAACAAAGGAGTCTTGCCGATTGGTTTTATGAGCTTGATACGACTTCTTCAGTCGAAACGTCTTGCTGACTATTTTGTGTCATGTCGATAACTACATAATGGTGAAATTGCATCAGGGAGATACCGATGGTGTCTCACTGACATGCAATTTTGATCGGACCACCTTTGACCACCTGAGGAGCTTGCTTGGCATATGCCCGACCAATCAGAAGGAGCCAAAAGAGTGACTCATTGGTCCCTTTCATCGATTGACTACCCTTGTGATAAAGAACAACAGAATACGAGAAAAATGGATTCCTTCTGAGATCCAAAGGCAGTGGATCAACTCGGGTGAAATGTTCAGATCTGCAAGGAGGCCTGATGGCGTTTCCAGAAGAATGGTCAATGTATAGAGAAGTCCAGAATAGAAAGGAAGCTGAAGAAAAGAAAAAAAGAAACTATGATTCATAGGGACAGCTGTAGTGACCACTGGCAAGGGGGTAGATCAATATTAATGGAGATATTCTAAGTATTCAAGGTGACCCCCAACAAAGCTTAGAGATGGACATGGAGACAAGAGAGTAAAGGCTACAGCTGCAAAAGATCTAAGGTCATCCCTGAAACAACTTTTTAGCATGGACAGCAGGGCTTCACATTGAATGCAGTTTTGAATTTCCTTAGAAAGATCTGAGGGTTGACTCTCCTACAGTCTACAGATATTTTGTAAACCCTAGTACATGGGACAACACATTCCTGTTCTAGTACATTCTGTATATAAGGAATTCTTGGCTCTTTGTAAAGGTTAGCACTTCTAGATTAGAACTTCTAAGGTTAGAGAACTTTTACACTAAGAACTGTTTAGAGTTAGAATTGTTAGGAGTTAGTCAGTTAACAGAAGGAGATAGAGTTGCATCTTGATTCTTAGTAATGAGAGCTTCTCTTGTCTTCTTGTTTAACAGTTAGATTTCGGTACAGACTGTAATGTATTTTCTAAGTTCTCTTAGTGTAGTTGGAAACAATTTGGAGCCTCAGATTCTCTGTACACTAGTGATTGTGCCAGCTTTGTAAATATTGCTTATCTATTTTACTAACAGTAGGAGCAGTCAGAGTTTAATCTCCTTCATGTTGTGTTCTAGAATGATGTTTGTCTTAAATTGATCATTTGATTTGTGAAGTCTTCAAGGAATGAAATATTATTTTGTGTTTTATTTAAATGGTAATTAAAATCTATTATGTGAATTAGCACTGTGAATGAAAGAGGTTGTGTGTCAATCACAAGTTTACTTTGTTTTGCAGTTTTGGTTTACAAATTCCTTAAAGTTAACAAGTCTGGTTAAGGTTGGATGAACTATTGTTTGTTTTTGTTTCAAAACTCTGACTTATCTTTTTATATTTCTTTAAAAACCCCTGTTAGAGTAGGTTTTATTTCATACTTGATCTTAGAACAATCCAGAAGCTCAACACCAGTAGGCCCCTTAAATATTACTATTGCATTGACCACTGAGTAATGTCAGCATAGTTGAGAACCAACTACAAAGACCTTGGGAGCTAAGGCATCCATGTGATGCCTTTCTCTTTCAGGAGAAGCAGAATAGCAATATTCTGCTTGCATTGTTGTGGTGCCAAAATCGCCATCAACAGTAACCTCCAAACTTAGAAGGAGCCCATATTAAACAATCAAATTTTGAAGAAATATACATCACCTGCCTCTCTAAAAAATTTAATGACATAATTTGTTGATCAATAGGTATTTGATATTTCATAAGTATTTCCACTTTACTATGCCCGCTTTCACATTATTGAAATCCAAACAATCTTTTTCCTTTGTGCCCCATGTTGCTGATAGGATTTCCTTCACATTTTGAAGAGTTTGTAGATTGCTTAATGGGGGATGGCCATTCCATGAATCCACACAAAATTCAACTTGAGAACCATTATATATCTGTCAAGTGAGATCTATATTATGATATAACTTCCCTACACTTTACTAGAAAGTTCCACATTGTAGAACCTACAGGTGGATTAGCAATGGTGAAGATTCTAGATGGGGAGCTATTATCCAGATACTTTTTCTACATTAATTTGCACCATTTTGTTTTGGGATTTGTGTATAGCGGCCAAACTAATTTTTCCCCCAAAACCAAATTTCTTGCAATTAATTTTTGTAGGTCCTAACCCCCTTGAGAATTTATCTTTACAGATTGTTTGAAGGGAAATAAGGGGGGTCTTTTTCTTCTGATCTATGTTCCCCTTCCATAAGAACTGCCATATAATCTTTTTTATTTCTTGAATAATAGTTTTTGGTGCTTGTAAAACTGCCATGAAATAGTTGGGAATTGATAATAATACTAATTTGATCAATAATATTCTGCTTGCTAATGAAAGCCACCTACATTTCCAAGATGCTATCCTACTCTGAATACTTAAAATCACTTTGTCCCAGTAACTTTTTTTATTACCACCTATGAAGAATAGAACACCTAGATACTTACAAGATAGCTTGGCTAATTGGAAGCCTAAAGATCAAACTAATATACCTTTTAAGCTTGGATTTGTATTAAAAACATGAATCTTAGATTTTGCTACATTGGTTTTCTGACTTGATGTTGAAGAGTATTTGTCCAAGATGATTTGAACTTGCTTTGCTTCTAAAAGTGAATCTTGTCCAAATAGAATAGTATCTTCAGCATATAAAGAATGAGTGATTGCTAGATTAGTGCCCAGACACATAATACCTTTCCAAAGCCCTTGGATATTTGTTGATTTGATAGACCTACTTAGAGCTTCTACTAGAAATGCAAAGGAATGGGGTTAAGGGACCCCCCTTCTGTACACCTTGAGATGAACTAAAAAGCCTTGTAGATGAGCCATTAACCAACACTAAAAACTTTGCACCCGAGAGATAGGAATGAATCCACTTACACCCTTTTATGGTGAAAAAAAAACTTTATAATTTACAATAAGAAATTCCAGTCCACTTTTTCATAAGCTTTCATCATATCAAGTTTAATCACGAAAATTTAAAATAAAATTAATTAAAATTATTAAATACTTTCATATTCTAATGAAATAATGTTAGTTCTAATTATAATTGCGCCCAATTAAAATATAATTCCCTGGAGCAATTAACTTAATGATATTTTCCTTTTATGAAACTCACAAAAGTATTTAACCAATCATAAAGCACTAATTGATTCATGAAAACATCTTTTATGCAAAACCAAGAATTAAACTAGTAAATTAAAACATCTAATTTTGGGTAACCCACAACATTAATGAACTCCAAAATCACCTCCAATTTGGATTTGAGTTCACATAGGATCACACACAATGTACCTCATACTCAATTTGAACAAAGATAAAGAACAATAAATGAAAAGTCCCAATGTGATATCTTCAAAACAACCACATTGGGGAATAACTCACACCTACAAAATTAGGTGGATAAATACCATGTATTTGCATCCTTAGAACAAACATCAAACATACCTGTTCAATGTAAAATAGTTAAAAAATACATTCACACCCAACAAAGTACAATATCACATACATCATAAAGGAATGGAATCATGATGATTAATCCATTATCTAATATCTCAAAATACACAAAATATAATGTTGAATATAAGCATCTCAGAGCAATGAATACATGGGAATTATACAAGGTTCCCTAAATCCAAAGGGCGGGAGCATATGGATTGAAAAGATACGAAGCAATGAGACTCCAAATCATAATTAATGTGGAACAATAAAACATAAGGGTGGATCCAAACCCTATTATTAAACTTTTAATGGAGAAAGAATAACTTCAAGGATAAAACCCTAGAAAGTGTAAGAGAGTCAAGCTCGCCATTTTATTTAATCAAAATGAAACGATTTCACTATAGTTTATTTAGAGAGAACAAATAAATAATTGTCAAACCTAAGATTTTAGAGTTGGGAATGGTAACAAATATTGAAATAAATATTATAAATAATGTAGAAATTAAAATGAATAATAAATAATGTACTTGGTTTTACTTTCAACAATTGAATATGCTACATAAGATGCTCCAAATTGGTTCACTTATATAATAGAAATTAGGGCTTCATTAGATGAACACCTCAAAATTCATAAAATGACTATTATTCACTATGGTTTAGATTTAAGCATGCTAAACTAATCAAGTGCATGAAATTGAACTTAGACCCACAAAAATGAACTTAAAGGGATTTGACAATTGTTGTAGATGCACCTTCACTCATTATACTTGTGTTTGAAGAAGGATGATATATAGATACATCATTTGGTAACATGTTAGGCAAGGAGTTATTCTACTTTGGTCAAGCCTTTGTGAGAGTTAATTCAATGATGACGAACCGAGATTGAATAACATGCAAACATTTAATATGCCTAAGATGATGATGCAATTAGGATTCTCTATGTTGTTTCTATGATGCTCTTATATAAATGCTCCCATCATAATCCTAGATTATCAAAAGGAATTAGGGTTAGCCCTTAAATACAACACCCTAGTATGTAATTTGAAATAATTTTTATTCTAGTTGACTCATTACAATTAACAGAAAAATAACAATAAAATCTAAATTTTGAAATTTGAATGTAAATATTAGTGCATATTTACCGACATAGAAATAACCTTGGTCGATTTTACACTTATAAATCTAAACTAAGATGACAAACAACTAGACAAGACATATTAAAAAAATTGTTTACTAACTTTCACATAAAATATATCACCTATACATCAATCAATACATAGTACACAACAAATTCACCACAAATCTAAATCATAAAAGAGAAAAAGTGAGGAATATACAATTTTCACCATGAAAAAGTTTAATGTCATAACTATATGACAAACTTCCTACATAGGCTTCCTTATTCTCAAGCCTACAACATGATGGAATCTTGACACATTATATAGTCAAAGTCCATGCACCACAACTCTACCATTAAAGTCTCATTTGACCATAAAGGCAATTATGTTGTTACTTTAAAGTTTTACAACCATTACTATGAACTTAAACTATTGGGGATTAAAAATATATAAAAGCTAAATCAGTACACTTATTGGATTCCCTCAAGAATTCGCTAGAGACAAAAAGTACTTGGAAATGATAATGTTGATGAGCTAAGAGAATAATAACAAACACTTAATTAACATAACCTTCAAATGTCATTATCTATGGTTTTTATCACGCCGAATAGGTTTCATTGTAACTTTTATTAAAGTAAAAGAAATTTGTGGGGATTTCAATGCCCCATCTTTGTTCGTAAAGAGACTTTTTTTAATTCCAGGTATTTGTAGGTTTTGTATCATATTTCTAAGCTTTTCTAAGTTGTTCACACTTGAGGATTAGTTGTGGATTATAATTTTATATTTTCAAAGTTTTTAAATGATAAGTTTTATTTTTTATGATAATTTAGTATAATTTTAAAGGTGAGTTAAGAGTTTCAAGATATTGTTTATGGTTTTGAGCATCAATAATAGTCATATTAATGGGGTAGAGGGCCTAGTTTGATTGGTTAAAGCATCTTGTTGTAGATAAGAGGTCACGAGGTCTAGGCTTCCCTTTGTCCCAGTGGTACTAGAGGGTGTGTCGTGCTAGCATCACCGGACACATGAAAAAAGCTTACTAGATGCATGCAATTTATAGAGGGGCCACCTGATTCTGTCTAAAAAATAATAATAATAAAATAAATAAAAACAATAGTCACATTAATTACATTTTATTTAATTGTTCACATAAAAACATCTCCAAAAAAGTTAGACAAGGGCATCTATATCAAGGTTTGTATTATTGATCATCTTGTGTCTCATTATATAATTGTTTCTTTCTTTGAAATGACTTGTGAAAATGGATACTTCTTGTCTAGTTTTTAGATACAAACATAATGACTACCAATGCTTAAATTTTCAAGTAATAAATGAAAGTAACAAAAAGTTGTTACTATATAATATTATAACAACTATTTATGTTTGGATGACTATTGAATTTTTTCTTCTACTTATAATCTATAATATTTAGAAATATATTCTACTAAATAAATTGAATTAATTAATAAAATATATTATTAATAAATTGTTGATAAAATTATTTGATTTATGAGAAATTTAATACATAATAAATTGTAAATGAATGATAATTGTTTAAACATAATGAAAGATAATTGAGTAAAATAAGATTGATCATTTGTGTAGTGATATTAAAATGATTTTAAAAAATTAATAAAAAATGGGATGATAATTATTAAAAAGTTTCTATTTATGAGGAAATTAGATGAGTTTATGTTGTCATTTAAGACATGTTAATTTTTTTGGATTTAATGTTTTTAAAGATGAATAGTTGTCATTCAAGAGATTAATTTTAATAAGAATAAGGGGAATGTATATTATGCATGAATTTTTTTATATATCAAAGAATGTTTCAAGTGATTTTGGATCAAAGTGGGACATTGAAATCAAAAATTTTAATCAAATTTTCATCTTATGTTACTCATAGCAACTAAATCATTAAGAATTCAAAGATGATATGAATTAGTAATTTTTGAGATTTCACGTGTAGATTCTAAATATATATTTTAGAGTATTAAATTTTTTTTATGATTTTGTTTACATTAGTTTTAATAACTTGTTTCTTATAGTTAACAATATTTTAAAAAGTGACATCTATTGCATATTGTATAACTTTGTTTTACAAAAAAAAAGATAAAATTATAATTTTTTAAATATAAATATATTTTTTACCTTGATCACAAATATTTTTTATTACATATTTTCTTTTTTATTAATTTTTGAAGTGAGATTAGTTATAATCTAGACATAGATGTATTCCATATCACAAATATTGTATATATCCATATTAACCTTTTTTGGTTGAAACAAAGACATCAATACTCAAACTGCAAATATTTTTAAGAATTTTTTTCTTTATACTCTATATTCTCACAAAGACCTTGATGTTTAGTAAAAAAATTATATTAACTAAAAAATAAATATAGTAATCAAATTAAATATATTCAAAATTGTCCTTTTTAGAAAGCTTACTTTAAGGGCTGTGATCATGTAACAACCTCCTATCATGTTGATTCTATTTTTTGTCCAACCCAAGGCTTGAAATAAAAAGTTTTACGAAAAAAACTAAGCACTAGAGCATAAAGGCCCATCTAGAGGCCTTCATTTGAAGGAGCTTTGAACAAAGGTCCCTTCCACGAGTTAAAAATTTCTTAAAATGTTGAAAATCTTAAAATGAAGGTTTACCCTTGTTCAAAGGTGATTGTGTAGTCACCTTCGAACAAAGATGCCTTCTTTTGAATAAAAACCTTTGAATCAAGGTTTTTGCTAAAAAAACTCTCCCTAGCCATGCAATTTTTATGTCCCACAAGTGAGACGTGTTATTGTGGGTCTACCCTTAATCCCTAATGAAGAAATAAATGTCTAGGATATAAAATGATCCTAAAATTCACAAAGATGAGATACTTTTGCATCTCATAGTTTACACTTCTATCTCACCCACATATGAATTGGCCTCTTTCCTTGCCAAGAAAATCAAACCTCTTTTGAGATAAATGAGTTTGTATATTAAGGATTCTACATATTTTATGGATTTTAGTAAGGATATGAAGTTGAATGATGTTGTTTCCTTGTCCATAAAAGTATTAGTTGATATTATTATTGAATGGTTAATAGACATGTTGATGTAATCATGGGAAGAGGATCCAATCAAAGATTACCTAACCATGTAAAAAATTAAATATCACACAATGTGACCTAATAAATAAGAAAAATAATAATATGAATTGTATCCATTTATTATCACAATGGAATTATAATGTATTGCAATGGGCTTCCAACATGCTATGCTACAAAAATTTGATTACAAATGTGTGAGATTACAAAATTCAAATTATAATGATATCTAGAATCATTCTAAGCTAAAACACAAATTTAACTACCTTTCCTTGATCATGAACAATGTTTATATAGTAGCTTCTAACCTTGGGAGTGATCTAAGTTGGTTGTAAGGAGGTACAAAGCTCAATGCCAAGTGTAATGTGTAGTCAATCAAATATGTGAAATAATCTTCTAGAATGAATGTGGTGATTATGGATAAATAGATATTGATGTGTTTTATACCATAGACACTCTTAGGTCTAATGTATATAGATATGTGTTCCTTTAAATTGTTACATGCTTTAGAAAGTTACTACAAACTATGAATGGTGAAATTGGATGTCTTCTTATTATGTTAAATAGTAAGTATATAAATAAATTATGTCTTTTTAATAATATTAATCTCCTATAATTTGAATGTGATGTTGAAGGATCAATGTGGAACATGTATTCCAAACTACAAGGTGAAATAAAGAACAATTAAATATAGTAGGATTTATAGTGATTTGTTGATAACTCTAATGTGAATAAAAAAATTAAACAAGTAAAATAAAAAATTGGTTGATGCAAGATTGTTCTTGTACCTTGGGATGTTCCTACACTAGCACTTGGGGTAATATAAAAAGTGAGTCCCTCATTGGTGGATAGAGGGAAACCAAAATGATCTACCTCAACCTTTGAAATCTAAGATGAATATTTTTCAGTCTTGCCTCTCCACTACACCAAACACTCATATTATTTATTCCTAGTGATTATTCCAATCCCACCATTAAAATATCATCAATCTCCTCTCTTTTATTGTTGTGGTATTTTATTCTCACATTCTACTTCCAAACCACTATCTCATGATTGTCTATGATACCAATTTAAAAATCTACAACATTGAATATTAGTGATATGTCTAAACCTTCTAATAACTCTACTTCATATGCATTTCTTGATTCAAACCCTTTGAAAATTCTTCATCTTCAAATTACTATATGTTTCAACTAGAAATTTGTATGTTATAAGACACACATTGTCACTTCATCTCCAACAAAAAGCTTCTTATGTCTTCTTTTCTCATCAAATTTCTCTTTATACCTACAATTCATCATTTGCAAGCAACTTCTTACTTTTGTATGCACTTCATGTGGTCTACAAATTGTTATACTTTTACACATATTCTCTTTATTACTAATACCTCTTAATTATAACACATTTCTTGAACTATATTCATATGCAACTACAAATGGTAATTTTCCTATGCTCTTATTTACTAAATTATTATATATAAATTCTACCTCTAAAAATCAAATCCCAATTTCTTGTCTTCTCTCCAGTCACACACCTCAACAAATTACCCAAACTTCTATTCACAAGTTCTATTTTTTCATCAATTTATGGGTGATATACATAATTGAATTTTAAATATATCTTCATCTTCTTCCATAATATCTTCCAAAAATAACCCAAACTTAGTATCTTCATTTGAAACTTTACTCCTTGGAAACCCATGCAATTTCACAATCTCTTTGAAAATAAGTATTTTATATGTACTACATCATTTGTTTTCTTACATGAAATAAAATATGTCACATTAGAAAATCTATCCATAAATATAAATATAGAATCATACAAAATCAATAGTTATATCCTCCCAAGGTTTATTGGGGACTATTGATAGCTAATACAACCAAACATTTTAACTACTTCTCTTTGTAACTTGATATTCTACAACTTTGAACACATTTCCTCTTATCCTTATAGATCTATAGACAAAATTAGTTCTTAATCAGAAATAACACTAGCTTATCTATTCTAACATGTCCTACTAAACTACCACTAGATAATTTTCCTTAATCACCTTTTTCCTCGTTAAGCTTATTAGAATATACAATTGATTACCTTTAAATGATATATTATTTTGAATCATGTAACGAAGCCACTCATTTCTATCCACACTTAATAGTCATTTAAATTCTCTCCATGCTTCTATAGAAATAAATATTTTGACTTGTCAAATCTAACTATCTCTATCCTCATTGATGTCAAAAAATTGTGTCACCTACTCAATGCATAATCAACCTTGAACTTTATTTCCCACTTCTATGCTTCAACACAAATATATAACTCTACACAAATTTTATCCATCTCATATGTCCTAATTCAATTTACCTTGAGCTTTCAAATGCTACAATGCTTAATAATCAATGTGCAACACAAATTCTTTTGGAAAAAAGTAATGTATACATTTATTTAATGATTAAATTATGGTGTAAAACTATTGATCATAGAATGAATACATCTTCCTTGTATCATTTGACTTATCATTGAAATATTCTACCAAGGTCTTCCTTCTTAACTCAAAACTACTCATATTGCACTTCCACTTGCATTAAGATCCACCTAAAAATACCTTGTTAAATTTTGGTTATGCTAATATTGGCTATTTTTTCTTCTTTCTCATCAACTCAAAAAATTTATTTTCTCTTGATATTTCCTTAAACTCCTTGTTTCCTCTCATCTCTTAGTTAATGATGCACAAATGCTACTAAAACTTATAATGGATTTCCTATATAAAATTTCCAAACCATGAAAATATCTTCTCCAACATTCACTAGCATAGCCCACTCAACAATTATTTTATTTTTCTTTGGATCCATCTTCAATCCTTTAAGATCACAAATCCCAAGTATACCAAATTTGTCTTCATGAAACTACACTTGTTCATGTTGATCAACAAATTTTCTTCCCTCAAACTCTATAATACTCATTTGATATGTTCAAGATGCTCTTAGTTTTATTGAAAATCAAAATATCATCACAGTAAAAGATCACAAGTTACTTACCCAAAAAATTCTTCAAACCCTCATAAAATATACTCGGTGCATTTTTCAATCCAAAAAATTCATAACCAACCATTTGTATAGTCCTTTTATCTTAAATGTCATATTCCATTCATCTCCTTTTCTAATTCTAATCTAATGACAATCACTTTTCAAATCAATATTGGTAATACTCCACTTCACTCAAATATTCTATTATGTCATCCATCCATCCTTGGAAATAGGAATCTATGCTTGATTGTGATATTATTGATTACATTGATTCTATCAACATTCTCCACTCTCCATCCTTCTTAAATTCTAGAATTGTTGCCACCACACATGGGCTCAAAATTTCTCCAATTGGTCCTTTCTTCAACAACTCCTACACTTGTCAACTCAATTCTTTATTCTATGTTAGTGTCATCCTATGTGCCACTTTATTTGGTAAAATTTATCTTGGTATTAGATCCATGTGATGATTGATCCTTCTCATGAGTTCTAATCCATATGGTATATTATCTAATAGCATATCTTCGTATTCTAACAATAGTTCTAAAAATTTATTCTATAGTACCTTCTATTCATTTACAATGGTGTTTATTGTGCTTGTTGTGGCACATATCAATGGAATCAATGTAAAAAAAATTTCATGCCTCAAACCATCTAGGAACTTCCTTCCATATATTAAACAAATTTTGGCATTATCCCATAATTGGCTATCCTTCTTATTTAATGGTATTAAAGTATGTTTCTTGACATCTTTTGTTATGGTGTAAGTATTATTTCTTCAATCATGTACAACTTTCCTATCATATTATCGTGGTCTACCCAACAACATATGACTCACATTTGTTGGTATTATATCACAAAAAACTTTATTATGGTATGTTTGTATCAAAATTTCACCAAACGTTATTCACTTATAATACTTTGTATTTATCTTGCAACAAAACAATTTTGTATGGAATAAGCTATTCTAATCTCTCTAAATTCAAATTGTCTGCTAGTTTTTATAAAATTAAATTATTTGTACTACCACTATCAATGATAATTTTGCAACACTAAAATCTAGATTTACATACTATTTTAAATGAATTTTTCTTTTGTAGTGTTCCTCTTCATCCATTGTATATGTCATTAGTAAGGCTCTCCTCATGATTAATGATTCACCCTTCTTTAGCTTGTCAATTGAAGTTTGTTACCTCTAGATTCTTCTTCAACATATGCAGTTTCAATGTTGCCTTCATATCTCTTATTAGTGCTCCCTTAGCCTTGATAATATTCAATTTTTTTATGTCCTTATCTTGCACGTTTAAAATAGGTTCCATTGAATAATATTCTGTCATTTTTCTATATCTTCCTCTACCTCTTTGATATCCATATGTTCTATCATCGAGGTATGTATTACTACCTTCTTAGCTATTATAGTAACAATCACTAATTCATACTTTATTATAGTGTGTGTTGTTATCATTGTGGTACATTTTATTGCTCATCATAGCTTCCACATAGATTGATTACAAGATCTTTTATGATCATAATAAGATCTACTTCTTTGGAATCTTCCTCCTCTTCTTTTCTAGTTATATCTTCTTTCAAATCTCATATTTAGTTTCTCTTCTTCCTTATTACAAATTAGAATGCTTATTCTATTTTTGTCAATCTACCAATCTTAGTTCCTCCTAAATACTTCCTCTTAGTCCATTGATATATCTCACAACATTTCCTTTTATTGCTCACTATGTCTAGCCTTATGATTATTTTATAGAATTCTTTGCTATAATTGTTTATTGTCATATCTTTATACTTTAAACTTTGTAACCTTTTTAACAATTCTAACTCATAATCAACAAGTATAATTTTTTTCAACTTTACAACTATCCTATCCCATTTTATTATCTTATCATTTCATATCCTATTTCTTCTTTCCACCAAACAACAACATGTCCTTTCAATTTAGTTTTAACAATTCTAACCCTTTCAACATATATAGTTTCCCCATATTCAAAATATTCAAAATCTTCTAGAATTTGGACATGACATTGCATATGCCCAATAGATAGTCTAGAATAAATTATTCCTTTGCAATAATCAAAATCTCCTAGAATTTGGTCGTGACATTGTAGGATTAATGTGGAACATGTGTTCTCAAAAACAAGGTGAAATAAGTAATGATGAAATATAGTAGGATCTATGGTAACTAGTTGTTTATTGAAATGTAAATGAAAACTTGCAAACAAAAAAGTAGAAGAAAATATATTTGGTTGATGCAAGATTATTTTTTACATCCTTGGATGCTCCTACATCACTGTAATGGCATGAATTTGCACCCCTAGGAAAATTCCAGATTTATAGTACCTCCTACCTTAGAGAATTAAATCCAATAATGCAATCCTTATTTCCAACATCTTTCCCTATCCACTTGGCAGCTATTTTGCATGTCGATGGGAGATATTTTTTCTAGGATGCTAGTGCGATGCATAGACATCTACACGATGCGATGTCGTCCTAACAAGATTCTCACAATCCACAGAGGCAGTACACTCCTCCATTGGATGTGAAGTGTAACGCTTCCTGTCCCTCAAACCAACTTTAAATGACCCTTTTGCCTCCATTCTTCTCTTCAAATTAGTCAATTTTCTTCATTCATTCTCTCTTTGGGAACTCTCTTGGTCACTCTTGCTCTCAAACACACCTCTACATTCACTTCAAGCAACATGACCTCCATTGAATATGCAAGTTGTGCTTTTGGTGGTTCATCCTCTTCATTGTTGTTGAAATGTTGGCTTTGGAAAGCTTGCAAACTTGCTCCTTCCTCCATTTACCTTGAGATCACGTGGTTGAGAAGGTGATAGCCTTCCATTTCCACTCACTTTGCATTATCGTAATTACATTGTAGCATATGGTGTTTGATTATCACTTGGTATTTCTATTTCTACGTACTCTCCTTTATCATATTTCTACAATCACTGCTATCTAGCTATCCATGGAGGTGGAAACACCAAAGTGGGGGATTGATTGAGGCAGTCCTCTAAACACAACCCCAACATTTTCTCATTCTTCTATGTGCAAGTTGTTCATCAAGTGAAGTTCTTGAAGACCTCAACTTGCGAGTTTGAACTTGTCAAATTCTAGCTTAGTATTGTTAAAGTATTCTTGTTGTTTTTTTATTTCTGCATTTTCCATCTCTATCATAGCATAAAATCTCGCTGGTCAATTTGTTAGTTAATTTCCAAGCTTTTTTGTCTACACTTTACTCTTTCTATCCGTATGAATGCCAACACCCCACTAAGATGCCAATGCCCCACTGAGACACCAAAGCGCCATGCTAGAGTCTGTGTCTTGCATTGTCGTCCTCAGGCAGTGAGCTACTTAAGTTATAGACTGAACCCTAAGATTTGGTTCATTTGACCCCCCAAGAAATTTGGATTAGTAGAAGGACAGTGACAAATCAGTTTTCTTTCCTTTTTCAACAACTTAAACCTTAAACATTTTTTATTCATTCATCTAGCTTGAGGTAATCAGGGAAGCCTATTGTTCAGGGCCCTCCCATGACCTAGGGTCTTGAGAAGCCAGTCCCCCTCTACATTTTGATGAACCTGACATGAACTATTTTGATTATGTTTAAAAGTGTTGAAGGTACCTTCTCTTGTGTTCTAGGCATGTTATAGGTTTGTGAGTTGTAGGATGTGTAGCCTTGCAACCTAATCTATGACCCCTAGCACCATAGCTAGAAGGATCCCTAGACATTGGGGAGCAAAGTCTAGACAGGTCACCATCCTATTTTTGAACCCTTGGAGTGTTTTGAGAAATTCCTCTTATTGTACGCAAATATGGTCTCTTTTATGCACCTACATGTCGCTTAGCCTGTGCCTACTTTGTCAGATATAACTTTCATGGTGCGAGACTTACCTATGAACACCATGAATAAAGAACCATCTCTTGTGTACATTCCCGGGCATCTCAATGGAAACATTGTAACCAGTGTTTTGGTTGATCCCATGTGTTGTGTGAACATTGTAACAAAGGAGATCCTATTGATAAATTTCTTGTATAAGGATGGGTATGATGAATCAAAGAGTACTATATGTACACATGATGGGATTTTCATCCCTCCCATTGGTTCCATCCCTCTCTCAATCTTGGTAGGACCCAAGACTATGAATTCCCTTTTTGACATCATCCCAGAATCAGACTTGTTCAAAGTGAAGTTAGGCATTCCGTGGCTAGTTTCCATGAACGCAGTACCTTTGGTGATCTATAAATGTTTGAATTTCTCTTATGAGGGCTCCATGCATGTTGTGCACGACACCAGGTATAAGTTGTTGGTGTCACGTGGGGGCTACTCTCTAGATCATTTTTGGCTTGCCCTGGTCAATCTGCTCCCTCCAAAGATGAACTTGTTGTACTATGCTTATGTTAAATACAAGACTAGGGGCATAGTGTCAAAAGTGACCTACCCTCCTTCCCCCTACACTATTTCAGTTAAATGCTCTATGATCATGCAGTAGTAGGTTGCCTCTCCCTCACAAAAGGGGAAGGGGAAGTTTGCTCGTGTCAATGAGCCTTCTTCTCCCTCTATATCTGTTGTTCCATCCACTTCTGCCTCTCACTCTGTTGTGGTGCCTTTGGCTTCTATCTCCATGTGTCTCATGGGGAGTCTGATGGTGTGCACTTGGTGGAAAGCCAAGCGTCAAGTTTTTGACCTTCCTATCTTACCCACGGTGCCTTGGCCCATTGTCTATGGTAAGGGGAAGGGCCCCTATGGAATTGCCTCTACGTATTGGCCTATGCGACCTCTTACTACTATGGCCTCTTTGGTGGCGAATGGGAAGAGGCTCACTGCCAAGGCGCTTGAGTCTTCTTCTCCACCTATCATTGCTTTTGCATCTCTTCCTCCTATTTTTATCTAGGAGTTAATCCCTCTACTAGCAATAGCTGTGATGTTCACTCCCATGATAGAATAGGATCCTTTTGCTCCTCCTCAAGCTACAACTTCCAGCTCTCAGAGCCAAAGAAACTGCCTTGCACGTGAGCATAAGTGTTGGAGAAAGGCTTTGGCCATTGAGTAGGCTACCTTGCAGAAGGTAGAAGGAGAGTCAACAACCCTTGTTTCAACATGTTTTTCTATGCCTCCCCCTTTTGTTCCTTCTTCTTTAGTTCCCCTCACCTTGATTCTCCTTTTGGCTCCTCCAACGAACACAAATGACCCTCACCCTAAAAGGGTGCAAGTGTTCATCACTCCCTCAGTTGAGCCACCTCTCCTAATGTCCCTTCTGGACATCTCGCCTTTTCCTAATCCTGTGGATATGCTGAATACCTCGGTAGTATCCATTGTAGTTTTGTCCTCTACCTCTTTGCCTTTCTCTTTTTCTATGGGGATCTCACATTCCCCAATGAAGTGTAAGTTGGAGGATGACCTTGCTTCTAATGGGGGTTAGAAGAAGGGATCACCTTCGAGAGAGAGGGTTCTACTTTGGCTTGCACTATCCTAGTGATGGAGGCAACCCCAACATCCCTCGAGCTTTTCATTGCCCTCGAGTCTTTTGGTGAGATTGGCAGTGGATCTCGAGTGCCTCCTTTGCCTACCTGATTGACACATGACACTCCTATCAAGTGCATGTTCAACTCGATGGATGATGTCTCAACTCTATCAACGATCTTTGCAAGATCGATGACCTTAACCTCATAGGGGCTAAGTGAAGAAGACCTTGAGAGGCCTTCTTCCTTAGCTCTTGTCACAAGAGAGTTAGAGGGTGCACATCTTTCTATCCCTCCCTTGCAGACCCATTTTCCTTCCCCTTTGATCTAGATTGGGAGAACGATAGCCTCCTGGTTGATGAGGACTAGGGGAGCACCTCTTTTTTACCTGTAGATTAGATTTGTGTGTGTACTGTGTTTACCCCATGCTTGTTTTTATGTGTTCTTAGAGGACCCTTGTCACCCTTGTAGGTGCTTGGATATAGGAGTGTATTATGTCATAAAATTCTTCTATATGTTCCATCATTCTTCTATTTGTTGTGCCTTGATTTTTGACAATTGGGGATGATGCAAAGTGTTGGGGGCATTTAGGTTTCCCTTCCATGTTGACCCAATTTTTTTATTTTTTTTGGTTTCACATACCCTTCTTCATGATCTGATATAGTAGGGGATTGATGAAAGATCATTTATATATTATATTATATCTATCTATCTATATCTATGAGTAGTTTTGACCCTAAACTATCAGATCCCCCTATCTCTTTATTTCTTCATCTTTGTGTTATCTTTCTTTCTTCTTTGCTTGTTTCGTGATGTTGTGGTGCCTAGGTGTTGTACCTCGCATGTGTGACAACATTTCCATGTTTACATCCCATCATGTATTGTGGGCCATAACATCACTCTCTTATCTCTCCTTAAGATATCACGTGCCTTTGTGTTTAACATACACCATCCTAAGAGGGGGTTACCATGCTTCTCTGATTTTCAACAAGGGGCATTTGATGGGCAACAAATCTCTTGCTAAAAATCCCTCATTTTTCAAAAATTGCATTCTTCAACAAGGACCCCTAGAGAAATTTCCTTCATGACAAAATGAATTCATGACAAAAGAATCTAAAAATTTCCCTTCAAGAAGCGAGCACTTTTTTTTCTGATGAATAAGTCTGAAAACTTTCCCTTGTGAGGGAGCATTCTTTCCTTTGGATTCCTTGACGAAAGAGACCTTTCAAAAGGATTCCTTGATGCTAGAATCATTTGTAAAAAATGTTGCACTCTTCAAATAGAGTGTCTCTTGAGCGGACCCCTTTTTCTTTTGAAGGGTTCTCGAGGGACTCCTTTGAAATCTTCTCCTTTGATTGCTTGTTTCGTGATGTGATTGTTTGTCTATCTGTGTGAAATTTAATATATAACATGTATTTTCTATGGATTAACATGTTGCTTTGTAGGACCAAGCACCTGTGAAGCTACTTTTTTCAAATTTCAACTAGGCTTGGAGGATCAAGCACTTCGTCAAGCTTTCCTTGTAGGATCGAGCACCTATAAGGGCCAATCAAACTCTATAGAGCCTTTCACATCTGGCCTCCCTCAGGATGGAGCACCTATGGTGCCTCCTTTGTAGGACTGAGCACTTGTAAAGAATTTTTCATTCTATAGGATTAAGCACCAATAGAACCTTTGTTCATCTTCAGTGGGACTGAGCACCCGTGAAGTCAACTCTGTAGGACCGAGCACTTGCAGAGCCTTTTGTTCACCTTCTATAGGACCGAGCACCTATGACACTTTTGTTCAAATTTCCTCAGGGTCGAGTACTTCTGGAGAAATCTCTCTCATTCTCTTGTGCTCGAGTATGTCAGATTACGGTATTCTTCCTCGATGGTTTAGGTATACATTCCTAAGCTTTCTCTCTACTTTACCGTGCATTCACTGACACTTATGCTCGCTAAAGTGGGGGAAAAATGTAATGGCATGAATTTGCACCCCTAGGAAAATTCCACATTTACAATACCTCCTACCTTAGAGAATTAAATCCAATAATGCAATTCTTATTTCTGACATCTTTCCCTATCCACTTGGCAACTTTTTTGTGTCGGTGGGGGATATTTTGTCTAGGACGCTAGTGTAGTGCACATACATTTCGCGGTGTGCTGCCATTCTAACAAGATTCTCTCCTCTAGAATCCACAGAGGCATTTCATTCCTCCATTGGATGCAAAGTGTAACCCTTCCTACCCCTCTGACCGACTTCAAATGACCCTTTTTCTTCCATTCTTCTCTTCAAATTATCCATTTTCTTCATTCATTCTCTCTTCGGGAACTCTCTTGATCACTCTTGCTCTCAAACACACATCTACATTCACTTCAAGCATCACCACCTCCATTGAAGCTGCAAGTTATGTGTTTGGTGGCTCATCCTCTTTGTTGTTGTGACAATGTTGGATTTGGAAAGCTTGCAAGCTTGTTCCTTCCAACATTTTCCTTGAGAGCACGTGGTTGAGAAGGTGATATCCTTCTATTTCCACTCACTTTGCATTATCGTATTGTTATTGTAGCATATTGTGTTTGCTTATTACTTGGTATTTTTATTTCTATATACTCTCCTTTATCATATTTCTATAATCGTTGCTATCTAGTTGTCCATGGAGGTGGAAACTCAAAAGCAAGAGACTAACTGAGGTAGTCCTCTAAACATAGCCCAACATTTTCTCGTCCTTCTGTGTGCAGGTTGTTCATCAAGTGAAGTTCTTGAAGACCTCAACTCGCGAGTTTGAAGGTCTGTTTCTACCACCTTTCTCTTGTCAAATTCTAGCTTAGTATTGTTAAAGTATTCTTCTTGTTGTGTTGTTATTTTTGCATTTTCTATCTCTGTCATAGCATAAAACCTCGTTGGTCAATCTATTAGTTAATTTCTGAGCATTTTTGTCTACACTTTACTCTTTCTATCCATACAAACGATAGCGCCCCACTGAGATGCCAACATGCCACATTGGACTTTGTGTCCTACATTGTCATCCTCAAGCAATGAGCTGCTTAAGTTGCAGATTGAACCCTGTGATTTGACTCATTTGATCCCTTGAGACATTCAGGTTATTAGAAGGACAATGACATACCAGTTGTCCTACCTTTTCAACCCCTTAAACCTTAAACATTTCTAATTCATTCATCTAGCTTGAGGTAGATCAGGGTAGCCTATTGTTTAGGGCCCTCTCGTGACCTGGGGTCTTGAGCAGCTGGTCCCCCTCTACAATCACATATAGATAATCTTATGGCTTTCTTAATTGAACTCTCCCAAAAAATTATTTTTTTCAAATTTAGAGTAAAGGTTGCTTTGGGTCACATCTTTCTCTTGCCATGTGCTCAACCTTTTCATGGAATACTTTGAAGAGAAAGCCCTTATCTGTTTATGTCTTAAACCAAAATGAAGGAAATAATCTACATTGATGTCACAAATCCTTACTAGCATCGCAACCTTAAAAAACTAGAAGAATTTCACTCTCATTTGAACAAAATGATAAATGTCATTAATTTCACTAAGAAGTTCAAACATGGTGGAAAAATTCATTTCCTAGATATATTTCTCTATAGAAATCTAATAGCTCCATTTTGCATCAAGTTTATAATTCCACCTGCACTGAATTTTAAATTCATGTGTCTTAGCATCATTGTTTGAATCATAAAGTAGATGCGTTAAGGACTTGATGGATTTTCATCATATTTTCTCCTTTTTTTTCTTTCTACTTCTTTGTCCACTTCCTTCTAGTTACTAATTCATCCCATCTTTTAATCTCACTATCTTATGATTCTTTTATTTCTTTCTCACCCTTTTGTTGGAATATGAAGTCAATTGTATTGTTATTCTAGCAGTGATGATAGTCGACATTGATATCTAGCTAGTGCTTCAGGTATGCGCTTGACACAACTGAAGGCCTACTATTCAATCAAAGGTTGACATGATGGGGGGTCCCAGGGGGGCTGTTGTAGCCCCCCTAGATGCCGAAGACATTTTTGGTGAAGTCATTTTTAAAAAAATTTGGGACCCCCTATTTTTGGTGATTTTAACAAATGTTTGACATGTAGTTGCATGAGTCACACTTTCTATTTTTGGAAAGTTTTGTTTGACAAGGACTCTACAACTCAGATTTCTTATACTTTCAAAGTCATATTTTTTGTAACTTTTGAAGGTTATTGTAATTGTGAATTTCTTGAGAAATAAAATATGAAAGATCTTTGCCCATGGTTTTTTCTTGGTATAATTTTACCAAGTTTTCCACGTAAATATTGTGTACAATTTGTGCTTATTATTTTTCTCTATTTATTTTGCACTGTAAATTTTCTTACCCCTTTCGCCTTTTAGTTTATTATATTCTCATACTATTTTATTTCTTCTTTCATCTTTAGGTTATTTTAAAAATATTTAGCCATTTGTTTTACCTCTTCTTTTTATATCCATGTGCTCTCTTTTCATCTTCAAGTTATTTTTAAAACATTTTCCCATTTGTTTTACCTTTTTTCTTTTTATATTCAAGTGCTCTCACTTAATTGGTTATCATCTCTTTGCTTTGGTTTCCATGAACCCCCTACATTTGACATCTTGTGTTTATATGTGGCTTATTTACAACCTTCTTATATCTTGTCTCTTCATTTTGAACATGGAGTTTGATGTAGAATGTTGATGGTAAAATTGTAAGAACATATTTTTTCATAGAAGCTTTTCCACTATATAATGATAAGTAACTGAAAGACTTCCACTTAAATATTTTTATACACCCCATTCAATACATATCAAATTTATGTGTATGGAAAGTAAATGCATCCTTTGAATTTATTTTAGGATCTAATAATTTTAATAAACAATCACAAGTTATTATTTTTAAATTACATAAAGAGTTGAAATAATAATGTAAAAGAGAGCTAGAATATGATTAGCTCTATGTCAATTTATGGTCATCAATGATGTATATTTTTTTGTATATTACATTCAACAATTAGAATCAAGATTAAATAATTGTATCAATATTTGTCAAATTATGACAAATCTATACTATGAATCTTCACTTACTTATACTAGGTTGCACTAGTAATATAGTCTTTAAACACTTTTGCTCCATGTAGACTATCATCTACAAAATGGTCTTCAACTCCTATTTGCCTTCACCTATTCCTATGCTTAGGACAAATGTACATTGAAAATCACATTAGGGGTTTGTTGCTTGTAAGGGAAAACAAAAAAAATCCTTGATAATGAATCAAATCCTTTGCCAACTTACAATGATTGAAAATAGACTAGACACAATTCAAATTACCTATATGAAAGTGTAGTATCTAATGTAGTGATATAATGTTGATGCAAAAGTGTTGATAACACTTTTCAATATGATTTAGCAATCCTTGAATCACTGCTCGTATCCTAGGGCTTATTTGTCAAATACATGATTATGGCCACTTAATTTGAGATATTTATTGAGTTGGCCAATAGAAAACATTCAAAATATCTGAAAGGGTCATTAGGAAGGAGTGAATATATGTTTAAATTGGGAGGGAAGGGATACAAATACATTATTGTCCAAAGGAAATCCACACTTGCAATCCAGTCTAGAATGCAAGAACAACAATAAATAAGGTTAATCCCCATTGTAAATTGAAGTAAGTTAATTACAATGAGAGACATAATCCTACAATAACAACACACTGTCTATAGGAGGTCAACACAATCTGTTACAAAAAAACTATAAGAGTTGGTATAGAATAACTCTACACCATGCAAGATTTGACTGAAGATTATAGCCACACAAGATCTAGGCACTTCATAAAATCACAAGAGAGATTAATATGCAATGTTCAAAAGTGCAATAGAATTGAATATCCAAGAATATGTATGACAATATATAGCCAAGGTGACACATAGGATTATGACAAGTGTCTTAATCCTATGTCATGTGACAACTTATCACAACTATGTGTTATAAGTCAAAAGATAAGATCTAATGACAACTAACACCTTTTAGAAAGATTCCCTCCTAGGACCTAAGTAAACTTAATATGTAAATAAGTCCCTTAAGTCCCTTAGTAATGAATTAATTAGGTACAAGACTTTATTTACACCAACAAAAACAACACATTTTAGAAAAAAAACAAAAACTCTAAACATTTTAGAAAAAAACAAAAATAAAGTATAATGTCTACAGAAGACTAGCACAATCCATCACAAAAAAAAAACACAAAAACAACACATTTTAGAAAAAAAACAAAAAACACTAAGCGTTAATAATTTAGCTACACTTCAAAAATAAGACTCTACTAAAAAACAATAATCAAAGGACAAATAAAACCGTGTATAAAAAGACAATAATAATAATAGGATATTCTCGATGTATTTTATATAGATTATATTTAAGATATATATGCTAATAGACTTCAATAATATGCTTATATATACACAAATAAAACAAATTAAATATCAGACAATATATTTATGGCAAGACCAAAATAAATGTGAAACAAAAAGTAAAAGAAAAAAGGCAAACCTTTTTCTCCTCTACATTGTCTTTAATGTCTTTAGAATTTATATATTATTAAAAGTTTATACCAATACCTTCCACCACGCATCAAATAAATATCTCCTATTTTTATGTGGTTCAAATTGAGATTCCGCACCCTTAAATTTTGTTTTTTTAGAAAGCTTAAAAATAAAATGCATCTTATCTATACAGCATATAAAACTAATGGTGCTACTGACTTTAACTGACATTTTTGTTTTTTTAATATAAAGTTACCCTGTTGGAGAAGGGCGAAATAGTATTGAACTTGGAAATAATTTTGAAGACTGTGTAACATCCTTTCCATTAATAGGTGATGGGCACAATTTCTACAACGGTTAATTGACTCAAATGATTCCCATCTCCCAATGAGGATCATCATACCCTGTTACTGTTCACAGGAACAATTTTCACAATCCAATGCTCAACAATAAACACAATTTTCTAACCTACTAATACTACTGTCTTAAGACTAAGACACATTAAATACTAATACATCTCTGAACCATGTCTTCGTGTTTCTCATTGATTGATAGTTTCAACGCATCGTAGTATTTTTCGGGGAGAACCCATTTTCATTTTTTGGCGTCCCGTTGCAGAAACCACTTTCACTGTGTGTAGACTGTAAGTACAAGTCTTGCCCCACACAAGCAGTTTTGCTGGGTGTCTGTATTTGGAGATCTGAGGGCCGGAACTTACTGTTGCTGGACCATTAGGTTTGACGTAATGTACTGTCATTAACTATAGTCAATCATAGCATTTGGGTCCCAGTTGATTTTCAGTAGCAAACACAATCGTTCATTGATGGTGCTTGATGATTCTTCGTCAATAAGCTTCTACATAAGTGCGTGTAAAATTCCTCGAGTATCCACATGGATATATGAAATTGTCGCTGAGGAATGACAGATCTTGTTTCATGCAATGCAATTCGGAGCTTCAAAGACAAGAGCAGGAAACATGAAACGGGTTCAGCCTCTGAGGCCTGTTCAATGCCTGTATTTTGTTACAGCTTTCCTCTGTTTCATTAGACATTCCACTGCCCTGACACCAGAAGGTAAGTTATAAAGCTGAACCCTTTTAAGGTTTAAAATTGTACAAAAGTAATGTAGGAGTGCAGCTGAATCCTTTAGTCATAATGTCTATATATACAAGCCTTAGGTAGCAATGAGCATCAATGCCAAGAGTCAAGACTGTAATATTGTTCTTGTTGTTTGAAGTTCTACAGTGAGATGGCAGTTCTTACCATTAACCATACAGGGTTTAAAGTTCTGTAAGACTGAGATAGCAGTCAGTCTAATGTTTTTCATTTTCTATTGAAGGTTTATAATTTGATCATAGGGTTCTAATGTACAGTCATTGGGTAGCAAGAGGCATCAATATCAGAACTCTGTGAAGTTGTAGTTGTTGATTTGTATTGATAAGGCAAAAATGATAGTTTACTTTCATATTTTTGCATAAAAATAGGATTTTTCGCCATGGAATTTGTTAATTTATTCAAGTTTTGGGGATACTTATGATTTTTTCATTGGGATGACAGGTTTAGCATTGCTGGAATTCAAGGCAGAACTCAATGACACAAAGAATGTTTTGAGAAACTGGAATGCATCAGACGCAGACCCATGTGGCTGGAGTGGGGTAACATGCAATCATTTCAGCAAAAGAGTTACTGCATTGTATGTGTAGACGCCCTTTTTCTCTTCAAACACCCATTTTTATGTACAGTCCTAAAATATCCAAAAGAGAAGGTTTTTCTTATTGTTACAAAATCACATAATTTGACTGGAAAGAAAACTGTATTTGATTTTTGTAAGATGTTTCCATTTTGTTGATTTATTAATGGACCTTTATGATGTCCTCTGTTCTATCACTAGAAACCTACCTTATCTACTCCTTGGTGGAACCATTTCTCCCAGCGTTGGCAAATTGAAGAAGCTGCACAGATTGTATGTCTGATTCCTGCCTCTGCATTGGGATTTATGTTTATGCAAATTAAAAACTTCCCTATATTTTCTGTATCAGTGACAGAATATTATTGTGTGCTTGCAGAGCTCTTCACGAAAACAGGCTGCATGGATTTATCCCTCCGGAGATTGGCAATTGCAAAGAGTTGCGAGCATTGTAAGTGAATTATCTGTTCTCTATTCTCTTTTTTAATAACTAAGCTCAAGGCAAAAACCTGATGGAAGCAGGGCAAAATTTGTGCTTTCCCATTTTAATATGGAGCATTTTCAGTTTCTGATATCAGTCACATTGTTTAATTATCGTGATAGACACTTTACTGGGTAGTTGGATCATTGTCACAGCAGACCAAAACTTCATATTTATCCTGGTTCCAATCTAAAACTGGGTTAAATTTGTAAAATAGTGAATATTATTTTGTTACATTATTTGTCAAATTATGTGTAATGCTGTCAGCAATTAATCTTTTAGGTGTTGGGCTACTCAGTAGTTGCCTTTATCCTATAACCTGACCTATCATAATTTTTTGAAATGAAGTAAAAAGAAAATTGTTTTATGTTATATCAACCAGTATATAACATTTTTTAGTTCCACAGCTTGTAGAATCCAGGCATTTTATGGTAACTGCATGGTCTGAATCTAATAGTCTCTGTCCATATTGACCTCTCACAGGTACTTGCGAGACAATTATCTAGAAGGTGAAGTTCCTGCAGAGTTGGGTAACCTGACCCACCTTATGATTTTGTAAGTGGCAATTTATTGCTTGGAAGGTCCTTCGTTTTCCTGTAAAAAATATACACTTCAGAATGTATTTCCTTGTTGAAAGCATGACATGAATGAATGCAACTTAGGTTTGTTATTTTTTGCAGGGATCTATCAAGCAATACGTTGAAAGGGACAATTCCTCCCTCTATTGGCAAGCTAGGCATGCTAAGATTTTTGTACGTAGCTTTCTAATCCTGTATTTCTATTTTTACTTTGGAAACTTGTAATTTATAACTGAGATTTAGAAATTGTCAGAAAGGTGAAATCTATGGACTATTCTCAAAATAAGAATTAGATTTCTACACATCCAACATCCACACGAGAGAGTTTGCTGTCATGAATTTGAAGAATTGAACGTGTTAGTAATAGTGCTAGCAATAGGAGTCTTAGAGGTGTCCAAGTTAGATAGTTAAGTGTCAATAAATCACAGTTTTCTGTCATGTTTATTTCCTTGATTATAGGAGTATTGTGAGTTTGTTGCGCTTCTTTAGAAACTATATATTGTAATCAACTTCAACGAGTAGATGTATAGTAATTTCTTCTCTTGAATAATAATAATATGTTCTGTTGTTTATTTTTATAGCTTTATCATGGTATCAGAACTAGAGTAGGTGTAATTCTGTAATGGGAATACCTAGGTAGATGTGAGCATTTTGAGAGCTGATCCTCCTAAGATACAAGTAGTGTTGGATAGATAAAGTTTGCTGTACAGAGAGTAGTGTAAGTGTGGTTTGTGGATGCGTTTGCCTTGATCCTTGAGTGCATGTGCGGCAGCATGAGAAGGAGAAAACACCATAGTTTTTGCAAGGAAAAGCTTCTGTTTGAAAGTGCTGTTGCTGTGATTGGTTGGACTGGCTATATGAAGAAGAAGATGAAATCATCCAACTATTTGAATGACTATAAGATGTGTTGAGATCATCAAAACACATTTGTAAAGGTTGTTAAGAAGAAATATAGGTTTTTTGACATGCCTCTATTTAGATGTTGGAGGAAGAGAGATGCTTGAGGTTTCAAAGGACAGCGGTGTGCTCATCTGATAGTAGTTTAGTGGATGTTTGCTGTAGGGAGGGTGTTGGAGATAACTCCACAGCTAACATCCAAATGTGAGTGTACTGTCATGAATTTGGAGTGAAACATGTGTTAGTTTCAGTTCTGGCTGTTTGTTGAAGTAGGACTCCAATAGGTGTCAAGTAACTTGGTTTGTTGTCATAATTAAATCCATATTTATAGGAGTCTGTTGTGAGTTTGCTGTGCTTCTTTGAAACGATATATTGCAATCGACTTCAATTAATAAAAATACAGTAATTTCTTCTCTTGAATAATATATAATCTGTTGTACATATTCTGCTGTTTGATTTTATAGTTTTATCATCTATGAGGTGAGAACATTTATAATATCAGTTGGAATTTGTGAATCTCTAATATTACATAGAAAATGAATGCAAGTATGTGAAGAAGGAATCGGAGTTGACATTTGCAACTTTGTACAAGTATCAAGAACCTAAAACATCATATAGCATGCTAACATATTGTTGATTCTTGTATTTCAGAAACCTGTCCACAAATTTCTTTGCAGGAGAGATCCCTAAAACTGGAGTGATGGGAGGTTTTACTAATATGTCGTAAGTTCATTGATTGTGCTTGTAGAAATTGTTGAGTAAAATTTGAAGCATATATTGCTTAGTTTTACATACAGGCTTTTAACTCTCATGTACTCCCTTGCAATTCAAAGTACTCCATCCCCCATGAAGGATGAGTGATTATCAATAAAATATGGAAAAATCAATGTTAAATATTCATAGAGGAAATTATTATTGTCCTTTTTCTCTTACCTGAGATGTCATCTTGGCATTGGTGCATTCAGATTTACTGGAAACCTGGACTTGTGTGGTCTGCAAGTTCAAAAGCTTTGTAAGGACACACTGGATTTCCCAGCTATAGCTCCTGATAATAGTAGTGGTATTGTTGATGGTGGCGGTGGTGTTGTTAAACGAGGCATATTCTCAAAACCCTATTCTTAGGTCACCATATTATCCATTTATTAAAATCTTTCTGATGCAAAGACCGCATAAATAGGAAAGTGTTGCACAAATGCATTATGGCTACTAGTATAATCTAAGTTCGCTTATGTGGGACATCTTTTATTTGAACAGGGTCTACAAGGAAATTGGCACGGTATGTGAATGGGCTCCTTATTGGAGCAATGGTTGCGATGGGTGTGATTCTCACTGTGATCCTTGTATTTTTGTGGGTCTGCTTTTTACATAAGAAAGGAATCAGTGAGGAATACACTAAGATAGAACAGCTACCCAAGCCCCAACCAGGCATGAACTTTTCCAACCTGAAGTTTAATAATTTAGCAGTAGTCAAGATTAATCCAATGCACTGTATGTCTTCACTATTTCCTGAAACTGCGTTTGCTAACTCTAGCAATTTTGCCAATCTGTTCAAGGTCAAATTGCTCATTTTAGTAGAGTGTCTTCTACTTTGTCAAACACTTGCTCTTATAAATTGAAAAGATTCACCAAAAATTGTTCATAAAGTTCTGGTGGGTTTTGTTGCAGATAGAAAACTTGTTACATTCCATGGAGATTTACCGTATACATCCCAGGAAATTATTAAAAAGATTGAAATGCTTGATGAGAGTAACATTATCGGCTCTGGAGGCTTTGGGACTGTGTATAAATTGGTGATGGGCGAGAACAGTGCATTTGCTGTAAAGAAAATTGACAAGTGTGGTGTGGCATCCAATCGCCAATTTGAAAGGGAGCTGGAGATCTTGGGAAGCATTAAACATAGAAACCTTGTTAATTTGCGGGGTTATTGTGTATTTCCATCAGCCAAAATGCTCATCTATGATTACTTGCTTCTGGGCAGTTTAGATGAATTTCTACATGGTTGGTTCAGGAATTATATATTTTTTCTCATTTGACTTAATCTTTAACTTCTCTTTTCCAATATTATGTTTAATGTCTAGCTGTTAAGACGTATTATGTTTTTGCCAGATAGCGAACAACCTGCATCATCCCTAAACTGGAACACTAGATTGAAGATAGCACTTGGAGCAGGTCGGGGGCTGGCTTATCTGCATCATGACTGCTATCCTAGAATTGTCCATCGTGATATAAAGGCAAGCAATATATTAATTGATGAGAAGCTGGAGGCACATGTGTCAGACTTTGGGCTTGCAAAACTCTTGGAAGATGAGGAAACTCATGTCACAACTGTTGTTGCAGGCACTTTTGGCTACTTAGCTCCAGGTATATCTACTTTACGAATTCATCTTTTATTGTACTTATTGGGATACTGGTGAATTCACCTCCAATGCAAATTGGGATACTGATGAATTCACCTCCAATGCAAATTCCATAACAGAGTACTTGCAAAGTGGACGGGCAACGGAGAAATCAGACGTGTACAGTTTTGGAGTGGTATTACTAGAGTTGCTCAGTGGAAAAAGGCCAACAGATCCTTCTTTTGTCAAAGACGGATTGAATTTGGTAGGATGGGTAAGTTAGATCCGATCCTGCTATTGTCAATTCTTCGAATTTTTTGTGCGAGGCAAAAAAGCATGTTAACTATCCAGGAGTCAGGCACCCTACAACTATACATTATAAACAGCATACTGCATGTAGGATTCCATGAAGGGCAACTCCTCTGTCACATCTTGCCAGGCTGCTTAACGTTGATACCACTCTAACAGTAAACTGCCTTCTGCTGAGTTTCTAAGCAGCAGCATCAATAAACTAAGGCGTGATCTTACCACTAGATCACAACCCAACGGACTCTAAATAGTTAATTCTTGTTCCCAAAGGAACTAATCACATTTCCACCATGAATAAGAATGTTTTCCAATTCACATATTTTCTTCAGGCCATGCTTCCTCGAAATTGACATTTAGTTTGTCCTAGTTCTGAATCGCGACTTCTAGGAAGATTCAAAATATCTGCTCTGCTTTGGCCTTATAAAAGTTTGAAATTCTTACTAGAATCTTGTTTTTTGGAAAATTCAGGTAAATACACTCATGGCGGACAGTAGATTGGAAGAGATCGTTGATCCAAAATATGAGTGCATCTCCTTGGATACCATTGAATCATTTCTAGAAATCGCAACAATGTGTGTAGCACCAAGTCCTGAAGAACGCCCAACAATGAACAATGTAGTGCAAATGCTAGAAGAAGAAACTATGCCTCCCGGCTCCAGGGGTTCAATCCCAACTATGAGTAGAGTAGTCCAAATTCTAGAAGAAGAAAATATGGCCAGTGAGTTCTATGACTTGTTATCTGATTGAGAAATGAATTCAGTTCAACTGAAGATGCTTTACTGCGATAATGCTTAATATATTTTATTGATTGGTTTTGCCTAGCCTGTAAAAATGGGCTTTCAAGTAGCCCAATCATTTTTTGTTCAACCTTTCATGTATATATACCCTGTGAAGCACAGTGATTATTTATCCTCTTCTATGGCAAACCAGATCATCTGTGCCAGTAATAGGGTTTAATTTTACTTAAGCATATTTATTTGTATGAACGTATCAAGGATTGCAGGAGTTTGCCATTGTAATCAAGCAAAGAAGCATATTAATATATAGTTATTGGATTCTTTTTTCATGTGGTAAATCTTGGTGACCTTATGGACAGCCATTAATGCAGTGATGCCCATTGGAATTATGGGCCACTTATTGTGCTGGGTAATTCAAATCTCGATCATGTTCTTACCAGTTCCCCATTATTGCTATTAAAAGCTTTTTCTTACAATAAGTTTTGCTACCAAGCAAACTGAAAGTAGACAATATTGAAGTGAATGGTGGCCTTGATACAGAAATGCTACATGCTTATATTTACTACTGTAGATTGGCAATGATGGTTCAGTAAGGAGTGGCATTAATTATTCACAGCACTCCATTGCCTTGTTTAACAAGATATCGTATTATGCTAAAAGCTGTGCAAGCCACTTTTTTATTGTAAATATACAGAACCTGAAATCTTGTATTATCTTATAAGGGAACTAAACATTATACTAAATTGAAGTACATAGTAAAACTGGTCGATAGTAAATTGATATACGAGTCCCACTTAAGCAATGCTTGCAATCATAACTTAGTTAATGGAGTCTCAATCTAGTAGTCCAGTTTAAATCTAATTAGTGATACAAAAAATCATTTCAGCAAGTAAATACACTTTTGATAGGTCTGAAGACCCAAATTCAAGATATTTTACAAAAGACGTTAAAGCTATCTAGTCTCATCTATAAAAGATTTAATAATGATTACCATTAATTTGCATTATGAGTTATTATTGCATACTTGAATTTACCAGCCAAGCCTCATTTAGCCTTATAGTTTGGGATGGATTAATCCTTGTAGCAACATAGGTATACCAATCAAATATCAACGTTGTTTCTCACATGCTATTCATTTTTTTGTGTCAGTTGATTTTAATGATGTAATCCTTGGGCATCTCTACTTGCATTATGGACAATGTGTTAATACAACTAATCCTTAGAGCATTATCATAATAGTGGATAATAAGAGATATTGGATTCATGAAGTGATTCTAGGAGTCAAACATGTTGCAACATCTCCACATTAGATTGCACGATTATCTTTTAGCACATTTTGGACAAGTGTATTTCAAGAAGGAAAGAACTAGTTGTGTGCTATTGCATAAGCATGTGTGCTAGCCTCATACATTTACCCAATAGTGCATAATCTTGCACATAACTCCTTGCAATGTGTGCCATCCATGAAGTGCTTGGAATCATGTCATGCAACTCAAAAGTCATTCTCTTGCTCATATGCTATACATCCTTGCGCATTAGTATTGTACAATCTAGAAATCAACACATAACAACACACATCTTAGAGCACTGCACAACGATTTCATGTACTTTATGGAGCCATTTCGAGACATTCCACTTGTCAACACAATATGTATCTAGATTCATAACTGTTCTGAAAAGTGTCATGCATGGAAGGCCAGCTTGTTCAACTTCTATAATGGCTTTTGTCCTCATGATCATGTAATGAGTAATTGATAAGTGTACATGTATAACATAAACATTTAAGTATACATTAAATAGGATAGAATGAGAAATATGCATACATTCCTCTAGGTTATGCCATGTATGGAATGTGTAGATTAATAAAATAGTTTGTTCAAGTTCTCATATTCTTCCCTATGTAACCCTATTGTCTCCATGTTGGTTTGCATATTTACAACACATCTAAGTCATCTAGATCATTGTCTCTCAAAACACCTATGTTTCATATCAGTTAGGCTTTGTGGATATAGAGAATGTATGGAGAATGCTCTTAATGAAGTGGATCCTAGGAAGAGAGAAGAATTGGTTCATGTGAATGTTATGATGATCCATGTAGGACTATAAGAGCAATGGACATTTCTCATGCATAGGAGATGTGTTGTATAATGGATGAAGTAGATGCACAAGACCTAGAGGTTGATACCTAGATGCTTAAAGGATATGAATTTTAAGAATTTGGGAGCTTCCCATTTGGTAGAAAAGGAGAGCATAGAGTAGATTAATAAGGAACTATGGATCCACTACTTTGTAGGGCCTTCTTACGTTTGAGGATGTGTTCAAAACCCATTTAAAAAATTTAAATGATTAAATCATATATATTTGTGTATTGTAGGTATTATCATGATGATGCCATATTTGAAATGTTATTAAAATGTGGATTAAATAACCTTAATTGATTTTACTATGTGTTTTAGCTATCAATACATATTGGGTAGGTGCACATAATATTTGACTTGAGTGTGCAAGTACAGGTAAAATCCCAATGGTGGTTAATTTGAATGCAAACACATGGTTTGATTGGTATTGTTAATTGGTCATACTTATTGGAAAGAAGGTGCTTGATTGTAATTACCTATGGTTACTAATCTCCTCATGATTCATTATGCCTTAGTATAGTGGCAATGTTGCCTTAAGATCTTGGGGAAAATACCCAATCTCCTATCAAAAGGATATAATAAAGTTGTGAGTTTTATACCCACTAGTAGACATAATCTTGAATAAACCTAAAGGTCTAGACATTAAAGTAAACAATAAAAAAGCATTGAAAGGGAAATTTTGTAGAAACTCGACTCCTAACCAAATTGGATCTAAGTTGCTCTTTATAATCCAATCATCTTGTTGCTTCCCGCACGGTATTTGATAGCAAGAGGAGTCAACTTTATGAAACTTTTATGTGAAAAGGGATGTTACATGTGGACTTTTCAAACATCTTATATCCATATCCATATCCGATTCCAAACTCCAAAAAATGTCGCAAAAGAATTTTAAAAAGCTTCTCACCTAAGTATTAATGACATCTACCTACCACCTTACAAAAATAATGGTGGCATGAATTAAACTTTTTGAGGTATGAAAGGGATTTCATTGAAATACTTATGCATTCTATATTCTAAACAAATGAGTTATGAGCCCTTGCAACTTTATCGATTGACAAAGTGAAGAACTAGTGAATTCAACAACCATTTCTACAAGAAGGAAACATTGTGAAGCAAGGATGAGCTAGCAAAAGAGAAAGTGTAAAGTAGTAATCTACAAAGAGGTGTTAAGGAGTTATTTATCAAAATTTCAAAGCAAATCAATAAGTAGGCACAATAAGTATTTCAAGGAGAGGTGAGTAGTTAGCTTCCAATCAATGAAAAACAAATAGATGTATTTGATGTTGAAGAAGAGAATCAAGATAATGCCACTTTAAATAGATGACTCCACGTTATTATTTGATTCTCAAGTGATGACATATGATTTAAATAAAGATGACAAATTCTTTTGACTCAACACATAATTGGTAAACATGGCTAATAAGGAGTTAGATCTTGTTCTAGAGGAGATCCAAATAAATGTGTCTACATAGGATGTCTCCAACCTCTAGACCTTAGAACCTCAAGAAAATTTTGCACAAGTGGAGGTAAATGAATCAAGTGTACAAGTATAGGAAGATGCACCAAGAATTGATGTTCATGAAGAACAACAAAAGGAAGATAGTGTCATACTATAAGAGGTTCAACAAAATAATCCATCCACAATAAGGACTAAACTAAATTTAACTATGGAACATAGAAATTAAAAATGGGTAAGACACACAAATTGATAAAAATACAAAATAGCTAGTACTAGAAAAAGTAGTTGACCAAGCAAAAACAAACACAATTTATCAAGTTCAATTGGAAGTAGCTTCCACAATACATTGATCAAGTGATCTCTATTATTTATCAACAAGTAGTACAACTACTAGTAGTTGAGAAAGTTTCTCAAGAAAATGTTGATTCCCAATAGGGACATGAATAAAAAATAATTGATTCATCATCCCAAATACCATTGTGGTTGAATGTTAAGATCCAAAAGGAAAAACTATAGTAAGAACTACCACAATTTATTTATAAGAGGTGTTAAGAAAAATTGACATACGTAAGACCTAGGAAGAAGGCCAAACTATTGTCTTCAATCACAACATATACCTTAGGGTTTTAGATTGTTGAAGTAGCCACCCTTATGGTGGACAAGGGTGATAGAGAGTTAGGGCCAAAAGATTATTAGATTACAATTTTCAATTTAGGACAACCTACTAGGGACCAAGAGATAGCAACAATGTAGTCCTCTAAATCTGTAGTTGTGGTAATGATGCATAATGATGAGAAGACAAAGAAAGTGTTAAAGGAGCAAATTTTTTGAACTTCAAATTATATCAAACAATTAACTACTCTATAATTTGTAGATGGTACCTTTTCTACTTTCGACATCTTTTCACAACAAGAGGCTTCTGCTCTAGATATTAAGATTAAAAAAATATCCAAGGTAACTGAAGATTGGATAATGAAACTAGGTGATTAAGGCATTAAGATGATTGAACAAGCTTCCGATTCATGGTCAAATTTCAAAAGCTTGAAAGAAAAAATGATGAATTAAAAGAAGCATGTAAGGAAGGGAAAGAGAAGGATGATAAATACCTTCCTAGACTCACAATAATTAACAAAATAGATGTGCAACTATTGGAGAAAGAAAACATATTATATTGCTAATCCATCATGAAGTGACGAAAGTAAATTAAAGCTATTTGGTTGAAAAAAATCAACTAGATGAATCTATGTATGAAATGAATAAGATTGAAAATCAAGTATAAGATATACAATATGAAGAATTGGCATTATTTGAGAATTTGACAAGTTGATTTTACAATGATGAAGGAATTTAGAAGAGGTTGCAAAAAAGTAGGATCTCTTCCACAAGATTATGTAATCTTGAATCAAGAACCATACAATTTTAAACTAGATATTATGAATAAGATGGTTAATAGTAGCCATATACTCAACAAGTATGAGAAAGATATGCAAAAGATGTCGTATGCAAGAAAAATATCATCTTTTGATAGCCATAGTTCCAAATGTAAATATATACATATACTAGATAAGGATACAATGCACAAAATACTTATTGCACACATGAAATACAAGTAAAGAGAAGTTGAGTGGGACAAGGTGATCATTGAAGATGATCAAAGCTTAAATGAAGATCAAGTTGCATGAACATAATGCAAAAGATAGTAGTATTCTAATATCCTAATCCTAACTTCATTCATACGTCCAGATATTTAGTACATTATAAAGTTTTGGTAAATGATATCTTGATTGTAGATTGCATGTTTGTTATAGTTGTACAATATTTATTTTGTTGATACTACTTATTCCACCTTTGCAAACCTTGATCATTGGTGATGAATGATTCCTAATCATTGGATTATAACAAAATATTAGTGCATTAATCTATAAAAGGGCCATTAGTTATACTTTTTAGAGAAAAAATTCATTGATATCGGTGGAATTTTTTAGTAAGAGTTATTATTTCAAATCTCCTTCATGGTTTCTTCTTTGTAGTGGATTTTTGCTATGAAACAATAGATCATAATATGATGGATGTCTAGTTTAGGCCATCAACAATTACTAATTGTAAGTTGTGATGTGTGATGTTTTGAAGTTTCTATTTTCTTGATAAGAAATGTATCATTAGATTGCACCATTTCAAGGTATTTGATGGTTATTTTGTAATTTGAAAATCTATTGAAGCTTTCAATCCCTTTATAATGTTGTGATAATGTTTGGTTAAATAAAGGATAGTTTTGATTAAGATAAAGTGGGCCCAAACCTGAAACAAAAACAGTTGTCGAGGCAAATAGGAAAAGTATCACAGGAGGTGAGACTAAAAAGAACCAATCAAAAACAAGCTATGCTTTTGATCAGAGCATAGAATTAGAGAGAAACAATAAACAAGGGTCTTGACCCTATACAAAAAACTTATCCAACAAGTCTTGAGAAAGAGGAATGGAAGAGCTAGAGGAAAGACCCTTATTCCTTTGACAAACGACTATCCAAGCGATACTATCAACTAGGCTCCCACCTTAAGAGGGAGAAAGAGACACCCCTAAGGGAAGATCATCAACACTTGAAGGGGGAATAGGACTGCAAAGTGAAAGGAAAGCTTTGTAGAAGAAACCAAGGGAAAAGTAGGAACAAGCGTAGGAGAAGGAGAAACACTCAAAGGAGAAACACCAACAAGGCCCATAAGACAACCCAAGTTTGAGGTAGGAGTAGGATGCTCAACAAAAAAAGCATCCTCAAAAGAGGAAAAATCCAAAATAGTTAGGAGATCATCGTTATCATTATTCCACCAAGTAGCAATACCATTACAACACTAAAAGGAACAATCCAAAGCTAAGTTACCAACAATGAAAAATGATAACACCTGAATAGAAGTCCCTCAAAATAAAGTAGTTGGGACCATGGTCGATCCCCAACCAAAAAATCCACATCCTTGTGAAGTGGCAAAGAGATGCCAATATCCACCAGAATACGAGGCTGATCCCACAATAGTGGGTTACACTTTTTGGCCAAACTTGACATTGAAATGAACATTTTGAACTAAATCTTCACTTTCTAACACCCATAGCTGCTAAACTGTGAGGAATTTGAAGATGATGCAAACTAGTGATTTTTGACATTTTGTCAGTAGATTCTAATTATATTTAAAAAAATAAAATTGGAATCAAATTGCATTTCTTTATCCATCTCCTTTGATAACTAGTTTTTAACAGTAAACAACATTTTTAAAGAGTGATGTGTACTATAAAGCACATAAATTTTTTTCTATGAAGGATAAATTCTATTTTTTTTAATTTAGATTTGTAACTATGGTATCTAGAGCATGCATTTGGTTTCATAGTGTTCTATTGAATATTTTTTTCTTAATTAAGTTTTGAAGTCAAACCAATTAGAATTTAGACATAGGTGTACTATAAAGCACACAATTTTTTTTGTATGTATCAAAATTATTAATTTTTGTTCAATCAAGGACATTAATACCAAGAGCATATATATTTTTCAGAACTTTTTTTGGTAATCTACTATTTTTCCACATGTGCAGAACAAAGAGCTTGATTTTCGGTGAAAGATCTATGTTTAATTAAACTAAAATATATATGTATAATAAAACCAAAATATATTAAAAATATACTTGATGGATAGCTCATTTTGAGGACTATATTCCTCTAGATGGGTTTGTCAAGTTGATTCCATTTTGATCCTCAACTTGAGCCTTGAAACCCAAAAATCTGCATAAAATTGTAGATGGGGGGGGGCAAGGGAAAAATAAGGAGGTTTGAATGAACACCCCTTCATTCGAACCCCTTCAAACAAAGGGGTGTTAATTCGAACCCCCTAAAAATAACATTAAATAAATCAAACCCATTATTTTATTGACAAAATACTAGCTGCCATGGGTTCAAACGAACCCTTGAGGAAAATGATGGTTCGCTCGAAGGTGGGTGTTCAAGCGAACACATTAAGGTGGTTCACTCGAAGGTGGGTCTTCAAGCAAACACATAAATGTGGTTCGCTCGAAGGTGGGTCTTCAAGCAAACACATAAAGGTGTTCGCTCGAACACCCCCCTTTGAGTGAACTTGTCCAAAAAAAAATTCATGCTCGGATAATTTTTGTTCGTCAAGTGAATTGTAACCCACTATTGTGGGATTACCCACGAGCAAAGGTCGAATTCCCTATGAAGGAAGTGGAATCATCAACCTTCAAAAATTGACCAATAGAGTTACCAATGGCCTCCAAGCAAGTTTCTTCCCAAAACTAGAGAGGAAGATTCAAGAGTCTAATCCATACCGGATGCATATTGAGTAGTTCAATGAGGGGGTTGAAGGAAGATGTACAGGATTGAGCAAGAGAGAGTTCTCTCCCCAAGACCACATTTAATTAGGCATTTTCCTACTTATTCATCCAATAATTCTAATAAACTTTCAAATTTAAGATATATTAACTTCTTCATAAACCTTTCTTTTTTTAATTTCATTTGTATTCAAAATTTAAATTTAGAAAAACATCATTAAAATAGAATATCATATATTTAAGTGTTTTAATAAGACTAGATATAACTAGGTTTTAGACCATGGAACACTCATTTAGGGTTTGAATACATAAATATTGTTATCTTTATAATCTAACCCTTATTTCCAAATTCTAGCATGTAAGTCCCTTTGTGTAAGCAACTTCATAATGAACAATTGAGGTATCCACACATCAAGATCTAATATTTGAAGCCTTGCATTGGTTAAATTTTATTTCAAAAATTAGTTTCCTTTCAAGAGAGATTCAAGTTCAACATAATTTGCATCTATGTTGAGGTGTCAAATACATACATCAATAGATTGACACTATAAGGAGGGTAGCCAAACCGAAATCCAAAATAATTCTCACCCAATCTAGATCTAGTAGTTCAAACTCAACATTATTACAATTAGATCAACATTAGAGAGTGGGATGTGATAGGGGACAAGCAAGAAGTCCACAAAGAAGTTTTTTAGGGGATATTTCCAAGAATGATATAATTAATTATGGATTTCTTTGGGCTAGTAAATTTAGCCACAATCTTACTTTTATACCATAATTTAGTGAAGAATTTGGATAGATTATGTCCTAAGTATGTAACTTTCATAAAATTTCTAAAGATCACTTGCAAGTGTTTAAGGATACCTATTTTAGAGTAAGGATCTAGTATGAGGATGTGACGTGTAGGTTGTTTTCATACATGTTGGGAGAGAATGCCTATGATTGGTATATTATTTTATCCTCAAAATCCATCAATACTTGGGATCAACTAGAGAATTCCTTCTTATCTAGGTTTAATATCCCAATTGATGCTACAACTTTGTACCACTAGTTCATTGAAATCAAAATAGAAAAAGGAAATTTTATTAGTAATTTCAATGATAGTTTCTAGAAATAATTTTTCCACCTACATGATCCATATGTTGTAAATAAAGTACATCTCTTACCATCCACTATGTTGCTTTGGATCCCTTAACATTAATGTTTGCTTGAAGAACTCATCTAGTAGTCAACAACTTATTAGAGAATGTGGGGATGTGACAACCAAGTCATATACCTTTGATGAATGTAGGTATTCTTAGTATTCCCAACCATATGCATAGGATCAATGATGCATTAGTACACCACACTCCTATATTGCACCAAATGCCTCTATCCACTCATCAAGGAGTGAATCAGTCCATGGTTTTGCATCTATGACTTGAAATATATGAAGTACCTACAAATAGATATAATTTTTTCCCACCTTATCAAGATAATGTGATAGGTTACACACAATAAAATAAAGAGGAAATCAAGGATTTGGCTGCACAATTGAAGTCATTCAACTATCAAACTAGAATATATATCTCCTAAATGTATAAAATAGGAACTAGAATGTTCCAAGTCCCAATTGTACCTAGAATACGAGAACAAACAATGGTGGAGCTCCTTCACCATAGGGTGGACACACTTCTAATGATAACTAACTTATAGCAAGAGTAAGTTTGTTCGATGTAGTTATTAGGAATTAGTATCGATTGGAAAACACAAATTCTCATCTAAGCCCAACTAGCTATAGTTCAAAATTACTTCTATCATTTTCCAAAATGAAGTCCAAAACATTGAATCCACTCTAGAACCCAATCCTTTATTTGGAAGGGAAAATATACCAACAAGTTACAATTCTTCTATGGTGGTGGAGAGTTATACTTTCCCTTATCAATCAGATAATGAGACAAAGGAGGTGGATAAGGTGCAAGCATTTCAACAATATCATAAGGAACACAACTACTCCTTGAGGAGAAATAGGCAAAAAGGACCACAAACTACATCCATTCCTCCAAAAAACTTCCATATGCATCTAGACCCCAATGCTAGCAATAAACCAAAGCCACACAAAGTGACTATGTGTTTATATTTTATTTTGATTTCTTGACCTATGAAAGGTAAGGTCACAACTCCAATCAATACCAATAATACAAATAGGCTTGGCTCTTATATTGCTATATATATTAGCCTCTCATTGGTAGAATTGATGAAAATGCCTCAAGTAAAACAAGCCTTTCTTCAATCTCTAAATGAACCATTTCACAAAGAAACCACCATTTTGGAGGATATTCTAGTGAAAGATAACCTTAGTAAAGTAAAAGAGAAAATACTAGTTCAAAATTTTGATTTACACTTAGCCATATATAAAGAGAAGAATGAATCTTCATTCTTATTGATTTGTAGTGTCGTAAATCGTCACCCTTGACAATTTCACACTATGCTTTTGCTCCCCTTTAAGCTATTGGACCTAATTAAGCTCCTAATTTCCAAAATTATTCATTCCATAGCTTATTTTAAATAATTTTTTGATAATTTACAAGCATAAAAAAAATGCTCTCATTTAATACTTTGTCCTTGACACTTTAAATCCTCAAAAATAGGGTTGGGACACTGGCGCCTAGGGCACCTATGTCCCCTATTTTGGCTCCAAATTCAAATATGTCGGTGTTGGCATTTTATTATTTGAAATTAAAATATTTAAAGTTAGTTGTCAGGATTTAATTTTTGGGAAATTAGAATAAATGCCTATAAATACCTAGTTATTGCTTCATTTCAAATCCATCTAGCACTAATAAGCATTCATGAGCAAAAGTTATTGTCAATATCATTTAAGAGAATTCAAGAGCAAGTCAAGAGCAACCATTAGAGGATTTATGGCAACAATTCAAGATCCAACATTACGTAAAAGTGTATGTGAGCTTGACTTCAGTCCTTCAAGGAAGCCATTGAAGGGTGGTGAGTTGCATCACTTTGTGATTTCATCATTCCTTCCTTTTATTTATCCATTTATCATTGGCATTGACATTGTAGAAGAGGAAACAATAACACAGGGTTTTACTAAGGAAATGTTAGAATTGGGAAAATCACGAGCCACATGATCAAACAACGAACAAAGACATCTTCCATGCAAGAGATCTACAAAAAAAGAATTTATATATTCCTCAACAAGAAAAAGCTACAAAATGAACCTCAAGAATCTTCAAGGAAAACAAGAGTCCTCAAAGGTTGATATTTTGAGAGACAAAAGAGTCTCCAGAGATAATACAATGAGGGTTGAGTTTTATATAGGAGCAACCCTAAATGATAAAGGAATTAGATCAAGACAAGTGTCAATATCACATGCGATGAGACAAAATGATCTAATAATAACTCACTTCAATTAACATAGAAAAGAACTTAGTTAATTGAATAAAGAACTCCTAAGTTTAGCTTAAGTGCATGAGAATAAATTAGACTAATGATTAATTAAATATTAATTAATCATGAGCTAATGCATGATCACTCTAACACCTCCCTTAAGATGAACTTCGGGAGTAGATAAAAACCTAAAAATGAAAATGCATGATGGGTCCTAACAAACAAGGCTTGGTGAGGTACCCATGTACAAACAAAAGATCTCTCAAAAGTGGGGAAAAGGAGAAAACCACAGTGGGAGAAAAATCCTCTCCAAAAGAGAGAAAGGCGAATGAAGAACTAAAAAAGCCTTCAAATCAAGGTGTGAAGAACTAAGAAGCCTCCAACCAAATAATGTTCCAAAAAAGAGGAACATGTAGAACATCGCTGAAGCACGAATAAGCTATAAACTGTTGTCGAATGATGACTAATATAGTGTTGAAATGAAGAACCTCCATAAACAAGAATGCAAGAGTGTCCATATGGTAAATGATCCATCTCATTGAAATGCACGCAACCAACCGTTGATGTGTGTTGCATTTGAAAGTACATAGGAACAAGAACTAGATACGTAGATCACTCAAAAATGTGAAACCAAGGAAGCATTAACACCAACTGTAGAAACCCCCCCATAATGCTGACAAGGGAGAGCCATGACAGGAACACTAAAACTATGTGAAACCAAGAAGTGCATGTAGGAGAAATAACCTGCAAATAAAAGGGTGTGCAAACTAAGGCACACACGCATGAGGCAAGAATCACTAAGATTCACTATTATCATGGAAGGGACACTCACTTGACAAAGGCGTGATGGAAAACCAAAGGAAAACATCAACCCCCATGGAACTTTATATCATAGTGCAAATACAAAAGGCACAATAGGATGTACAAAATGCCCAAAAAGTATACACCATAATGGCACTTTATCTCAATGCATCTACAAAAGAGAATGTGCATTAGAAAGATGTCTAAAATGCTTAAATAGGGTATAATACTATAAATACATATAGAATAGCCAAAAATAAGTTATCCCATGTAAACAAAAAGTTTCTAGGAGCTAAGATATCCAAGTAATTCATCAGAGTGTGAAAACACAAAAAACTAAATAAAATGTACCTAGAGAGAAATCTGGAAAAAAATCATGGATGGATGTGAAGAGCTTTGAAAGACGGTTCCAACACAGCTGGAATTGTGAAAAAAAAAGAAAATGGTCAAAAGTTATGAGCTCAGGACTGAAAACAAAACCTCTAACTTCAATAGGTTGTAGAATGCACTATCAACAAAAACAAGTGATGAGACCCAAAACACTAGAAAGTTGGAAAAACCAGCTTTCTAACAATATCTCATTTGCGAAAATCCAATAGCGTACACCCAATTTATGGCCAAAAGAAAAAAAATTGCTCCTGAGGGCCAAAGAAGGTCTTGAAGGGGCCATGCAAGTCGTCTGTATTGTTGATGTCAACATGATGTCATGCTAATGTTAGCGAAATATTTTGGGAATACTCCTTGGTTCTCGAAAAAATATCCAACCCTCGAGAAAAAGATTCTACCTAAATATGTTGTCAACTGCCTAGAATATACCCTAGAAGATTCCCTTATCAGGAAATTAGCAATGATCATCAAAAAAACTTGAAATCTACTGAAAAAAATTGTAACCGTTAATTTTTTTTGCTAGTGTTGAAAATAAGGAGCGGCCAGAAAATGAAAAAAAGTGGCTTGTTTATGCCACCACCAGTAGTTCCCACTATCAGTTGACTTAAATGTCATCGGTTGTGGGGAGAAGACCCCACCAACAGTGGGCTAACGTGGGCCCGCAAGGCTTGACAATCAGGTAGCCTACGAGTACCACAATGAATATTCTACCCCCTAAAAAAATGTCTATAGCTTTTTTTAAAAAGCTTTTTAATATTTTCCTTTTTGATTTTTATAAAATTTCCAAAAAATAAGAAATTTTAAAAACCAAAAGAACGTAGGCTTGTTTTTAATTTTTTTGATCCACGTGCAAGAATCCATATAGGGCCGTATGGGTCCCCGTATACAAAATTGCCTCAGAATATCCTAACACTAAAATAGGGAAAATTATAATCAAAATTCATCAAATAGGCCTCCTAAACACAATGTCGAGCTCCTTTTCATGCCAAAATACATCAAAAACTCAGTTACCCTCTAGATTTGGAAAAAAAAACTACTTCAAACCCTCACAGATCTGACCTTATGAATCCAAATCAGGCCAAACAAAAGCCAATTTTGACTCTCTTGACAGATCTAAATCTAACAGTGAGGTCCTTTTTGCACCAAAATGCACCTAAAAAATTCCCACCTCCAAAATTTGCAAAAAGAAGCAAATGGGATTCTAGATCTGAAACCTATAATCCTTGTTGAAGAAAATAACCTCATAAATCGAGAAGGGGTTCGATGAATCCAAGCTTTGATACCATGTTAGAATTGTGAAAACACAAGCCATAGGATCAAACAAAAAAGATACCTTCCACGCAAGAGATCTACAAAGAATTGTTATATTCCTCAACAAGAAAAAGCTACAAAATGAACCTCAAGAATCTTCAAGGAAAACAAGATTCCTCAAAGGTTGAGAGTTCGAGAGAACATAAGAGTCTCCGAAGATAATACTGTGGATGCTAAAATCTGCAAAATGTGGTTAGAAATCTAATAATAAAATCTGCAGAATCGTTAGTATTTCAACAACAAATCAACATATTTAACATCCTTATGAAATAATACATCATGTTCAAAATGCAAACAAATGACAAAAGATCTAAAGCAAAAGCATAAGAAAACATGATGCAAACTATCTCATATTGGATTGGTGTCACATGTGCTAGTGACCCTTTCCCAACCCTTGATTAATAGCTAAAATGATGATGATAAGATGGACAAGATCAAATCTCAAATGAAGAGAGTAACCTTGCAAGATTGTGAAGAGATTGTGAAGGATTTGATAAGAGATGAAGCCTCTCATTTATAGATTATCAAGTTGAAAGAATGCATATGAGAGAGCAATGTGGGATCAAAAACAAGCCAATGAGTTGAGGACACTTGTCAAATGGTGATTGGTCAATGGTTGTGCAAGATTTGGGAAGAGTGCCCATGAGAGGGAAAATTTGAATTCAAATTTGCAATAAATTTTGAGAGGGGACAAGAAAAAAAGAGCAATAAATGCCATGTTTGACTTGTCATGTTGAGGGAAAATGAAGTTTTAATAAATCAATAAAATTGATTTATTGTGCAAGTGGGGTGGGATTAACATTTAATCAGGGTTAGATGATGATTATGCTGATTTAATGCTGATTAGATGATTTGACTTTCAAGACTTTGATAATTGATTTAGGATTTGATTTAAATGGATTTTTGATTTATTATTAAAAGATTGATGATAATGCTCATTTGATTTTAAATAAATAACCTTAGGCAATGAGATTATTTAAATGAATGGATGAAGGTGATGAATGGATCTAATGCAACATCTAGTTCAGTTGATGAATGAACCTAATCAAATGCAGAATGTAAATTTTGCATGTCTACAAATACAATGAGGGTTGAGTACTATATAGGAGGAACCCTAAATGATAAAGGAATTAGATCAAGACAAGTGTCAACATCACATGCGATGAGATGAAATAATCTAATAATAGCTCACTTCAGTTAACATAGAAAATCACTTAGTTTATTGAATAAAAAACTCATAAGTTTAGCTTAAGACCATGAGAATAAATTATACTAATAATCAACTAAAGATTAATTAATCATTAGCTAATGCATGATTACTTTAATAGGAAAGCCCCTAAAATGGCCCAACATTTCCTCTCTTTGTGAATATGTAGGTTTTAGGTTGAAGAGGATTGAAAGGAAGCTTGAAGGAACTTTATTCTTTATTGCATTTGAGACCCTAGGCCTTGACAACTCACGAAAACTCAATTACAAAAATATTCGATGGTGATCCAACAAGTTTGTAGATGGGAAACGAAAGTGCAAATATGACATTAAAGGATTGCAAAAATAGATTTAAAAAATACCTAGTAGGACAGTGACACCCCCGACATCAACATTTTGGCAAATCAGGCCGAAATTTATATCACTGGTGCACAGTGTCCTCTCCTCTTTATTTTTGGTGTCTGATTTCCTCTGTGACATCTCAGATTTTTTGTATTTGCATCAAAACACTAATTTGCATCATTAAGTCAATTAGATCATTGCATTTCATTATTAGAACATTTCCAAATTTGGTTAAGGATAGGTTGACTCACCTTTCAAGTTGTAATTCAATCTCATACCTTATCCAAATCCATTAGAACCCCATTCCATCTTTGCATTTCCATCTTTACACACAAGATCTACATATCCCCCATGAAATTAGGGAAAATTGTGGAACCCTAAGGTAAAAATTGAAAGGGTTCCATTTCCCATACATTTCATGAACTTAAGACTATTTAGTAAAAACCTTCATATTTTTCTAGTAGATTTACGATATTCCAATATTGTAATGTCATTATCCATATGCAAAATGTTGGAGTTAACACCAGTAAAAACCCCAATAAAGTGATACAATTAGATAAAATAGAGGTTAATGTTGTGGAAGAACTAAATCATATTCATATGTATCTTGTCTCTAATCCAAGGGTGTAATATTAAATGGAAATTTAGGTGGTAGATATTCCAAAAGTATATGGGGTGCTACTTAGTAGAGATTGATCTAAGACATTGAATGCTTACATGAATACTTCTCTCATTTTTTGTTTCCATGGAGAGGTGTATCAAATCAAACTAGAATTGATAGGTAACCTTATATGAACCATTTAATCATAGAGTATAACCCAAACAATGAAGTTTTATATGTAGAAGTTGAATCAGGTGTGTACAATCCAATTATATGGGAATCATATGAAGATGTTATGTTGTGCAATATAAATATTAGATATTAAAATAGTAAATAGTTCCATGATATCTCAAACACAACTTCAAGTATATAAATATTATTTGAGTTAAATTGAGGGTCTTACTCTAAAAATGAAGAATAATTCATTGATTTTTTTTAGAAGTTTGTGTCTACATTCACCAAAGATCATGTAAAGATTGGGAAGAGTACTAGTTGAAGACCTATTTTTATTGAATTAGTATAAGATTCACAATATTTCACATTCTAAACTCACTTGTTCTTTATGTTTAAAAATAATAATAAAAGAGAAATATACTCACAAACCAATGGAATCTTAGATTACTATCACATCATTAGAATGACAACTCGTGGTTACTCAATCAACTCAAGTCCCTATAACTCCTTCACCAATGTAGTTTCAAGACTGGACACTACCAAAGATAAAGAAGTTGGAGGTTTCCAAAGAAAAGAGATATCAATTTTGGACCCTTAGGTTTGTGGTTGAAAATCCAAACAAGGAGCTAGAATTGGGATCTAGTTAATTAACCCATAAAGGTAATTATTTTCTAGCATCTTATACATTAAAATTTCATTGTACTAATAGTATAGTAGAATATGAAGCCATTGTACATAGATTATTGTTAAAATAAAAATAAAATTATATTAGAAAGCATATATCAAATTGAGGATTAAAGACCTACCTCAATATGGGGCCTTAGAATGTTGAAGAAATGTCGACATAAACTCAAAGGCTAGCTAGAGAAAATTGGGACAATTAGGGAAAATTTTCTTTAGAAAAAAGATATTCAAGTGTAAAAAAGATGATGACTTGTGGTTTTTTATGTTTATATTTTAATGAGTTTTATTTGAAACTTTCTCTCAAAAAATATTGGGTGAAATATTCTTGGCCAAAACAATTTGTACCACATAGTTGACCCCTGGTTTTGTCCAAAACATTTTTTACCAAAAACCTTTTGGGTGAAACCATTTTTCTTGAAAATAAATCATTGGAAAAGGGTGGGACACAACTATACCCCTAATCTCCCAACACATCATGTAAAGATGAAACTAAAGATCCTTGAGCTATTGAAAACTCAAAGAAAAAAAATTGCATTTGATCTCTTGTTGAGAAGAAATGAAGAGTTCCATTTGAATGATTATGAAGAATATCATAATTACATAGGTGACCAAATAAAAATGGACAATATCACTATTGGTGGAAGAGATGAGAATAGATCCTATAAGGTGCAAAATTTTGGCATGAGACATCAATATGTGGAAACATGTAATATTGGCCAATATCCCTTTCATCCTAGTTTTTCATATCAATAAGAAGCTGATTATGGGGAGGAATTGGTGTGTCCCCTTGAGAAAGAAAGGCTACAATTTATTTTAGAGCTAGATTTGAAGATATCTCAACTTGCCACCCTAAGGAATTGAAATACCCTCTTAGTGAGTAGAGAGGATGAACTTCCCTATAAGGATAAATGTTCCCAATACTACAAGGATGATGATGATTAGTATGATCCATCAAGATGTGATTCCATGAAGAGAGAAGATGGGTATGGTGATTGTTATGTAGTTGATCCAAAGTTTCAAGATGAACATGTTATTAACACAAAAAAATAATTTTCTTTCTCACAATATAGAATATTCAAATGAGCTCATCTGGGCAACCAATAATTCCAAGACACCATGAGAAGACATGAAAACCCCTACATATGTAGTAGTAGTGTAGGCTAGAATTATATATCAAATAAGAGATAAGAAAGTTCCTACATAGAGTAATAATTTTTATAGTTCAAAAGGAAACTCCATGGGAAATAATAAGAAGTCACAATTGATAGAGGATAAGATTAAGGGCATCGATGTTAAAAAAAAGTGAGAGAGAAATAAAAATCTAGTGCAATAGTGGGTAGTGAAAAAGAAAGAGGTGCTACCAACTAATGAACATGAATTTAAAAAGGGAGTAAATTTGATTGATGAAGCATGATTAGTTCAATCCCTAGCATTGGAAGAGCTATGTGTGTGCAATGAGATGGAGGAACCATATGCCCCTCCTTGCAATCAAGTCATACCTTGCATCCCCAATGCAAATGAATTGATCTTCCCATAGAAGAAAATGGACCTATCTTGTGAGGAGGTCAATATATAAGGGAAATAGTAATGCCTACACAATGAGGTGGACAACCACAACATCATACATGCAGCTCCATCTATTGATGATATTCCAAATAAAAGGTATTGTTAGGAAGTGAGGATATGCAAAGATCCACCTCAAGGAATTAATAAATTAGGAGGTAGATGTGTGCTCAAGTGTTTAGTATGATGATTCGGTTCATACAATTGGTGATTAATCTAATAAGGAATCATATTTACATGTGAAGGAAAATACTTTTGTTGTGATTTTTTAAAGCATGAGCCAAAGATGCAAATTGTTGATGGTGTGATTGATGTTCAAATTACTTTCAAGTTACTCAATTGATTGTAATGATTTTGAATATGTTGATTCTAAGTATTTAGTTCTTTGTGTTGAGGAGGTAGAAGCATTAATGGTAGGAATGAACATAAAAAAAATCATGTATGATGATCTTATGAATCCACCTACTATGAGAAATAATGGTACTTATAGGTGTAGGTATAATGTTACCTTTGCAAGTGACTTTGAGTAAAAGAGTTTGAAGATGAATCAAACACTTGGAGTGGGGAGTCAATTGATGCATAAATGCAAATCAAGGAGACTTTTCAAGATGCACTAGTATTGGTAAGTTCTTTTTTTTCTAAACCATTTTATGTTTTCCCCTTTATCACATCATATGTTGTTGTTGTGATCCAAAATGATGAAGATGAGAAGCAAAAACCTATTACATTAATCATCGGGTCTTCATATGATGAAAAGTGGATGTGTCCACCATGAGAAGACAAGATAACTTTCATGGAAAATATTGGTGTTGGTATGGATGAGATAGAGATCAATGAGGAATATTTTAAATATGCATCCACATTTTGTTACTTACAAGATGATCTAGGGGACATGGAAATTTCATTTTTCTTGGATAAAAAGAGTTGTCCCTTTGGATAGAGTGATGAATATTATCGATAACTTGAGTTGGATCTCCAAAAGAATGTGTTAATATTTAGAAAAAAATAGGATGATCTACTACTTGAATGTTATAAATGAAGAATCATATGGCATGTTACATGGTCATCTAAATTTGTTGAGGGGAGTGGTGACAATGTGTACTACCTCAAGAGCTTGGTCAAAGAATTGGTAAAGTTGTTGATCCATGATACTTAGGATTAGTAGTGCCTCTATAATTTTTTCTCCTTGTACACATTGTGTCTTATTTCTTGTTGTGTCTTCTATGTTGTGTTGTGTGTGTCTTTGTGCAATCTTGACACTTTTTAGTCAAGGAAAATAGTGCTTCTCTCAATCCAGTCTTTGTGTTTATGTGTTTGTGTGTTCTACACATCAGAGGTCTTCTTAGATATCACCATGTCCCACTTAAATGTACATCCCAAAATAAGAGACATTATTGGAGTGTTTAATTTTTTCTAAATAATCCTTAGGGTTTTAGCCTTTCTAGTTCACTAGGTTTTTTTCCCTTACACTTATTTGATAAAATACCAGTCTTTAAATTTCATGGTTTTTTATGTGTTGGTATCATAATATTTTATTTCATTGTTGACTAGTTACCTAGTTTATTTTACTTAAGTTTACATCTCGGTCCCCATGTGTATCATCATTTCACTATCCCTAGCTCTTGCTTATTGATAATTTCCCTTGATTTATTCCTTAAGGTTGCCTAGTCATAGTCATTATTTTACTTAAGGTCCCCACTAGCATTCAATAAGTCAGTTTATTATTACATTGTGAGGCCCCTTCACATCACTATTTTAGTTTAAATCCTTTTACAAAGATAAAAATCTATCTTGTGTGTCTCGGAGTTAGGAATTTTACCCATTTTATATGACATTGTACTATCCCTGCACTGAGTTGAAATTGGTCTATTTATGCTTATATGTATGTGTTGGGGAGTAAGGACAAAAGAGACTTATTATTTTGCACCAAGTGGCAACATCCTAATGCATTTCGTAGTTACTTCATATCATTGTCTTCAATATGGGTCCCACTCTCATTCTCATGATGTGTGATTGACATATATTTTTCTACAGGTATTTTGATGTGTTTGAGTATAGCAGTATCTTTTGAGGTGAAAAATAGTTGGTGATACCCTATTAAATCATTTAATTCCTTCACATCATAATTTGGGGTGTGGACCCCACTCTCATATGTGTTATGAATTTGTAATTTTTGTTAGGTTAACTATGTTGACATACAAGTGATGATGTCTTATTGCATCACACACTCTCTTCACATTGTAGTTGATGAGCCCAAAATATGCTCATAATTTGGATATCATGGTGTACTTTTAATACCTTTACTTTTGTTGTTCATGGTTGTTTAACTCTCTTGAAACCTTTTATTGGGGGATATCTTGTAGCAATACACTTTCATGTTCCTGTAGCCTATCATGTTGACATATCTATATTTATTACCCTGTTTGACTTCCCAAATGACTGGTATAACGCATGTGGCTTTTGAATGATGAAATAGATTTAAATACGTGATTAATGAATGGATATTGTGTATGTGCCATGCGCCTTTTCTTTCGCATCTGTTACCTTGTGTTTCGCGGGTTGTTGAAGAAAGGATGATCGAGTCAAGCATAGCCAATCTCAGCCTTGCAGTAAAGTCCATTTCCTGCACAACTTCGAGGAAGCTCTGGTGAAGAGTCTTTGACCGAAATTGTTGGGAAGATTTTAAATGGCATTTAATCTGGAAAGAGTGGAGTGCTAGATTCTCTCTGGATCGGGTTGAATGGATAAACTCATTTATTAAGTCTGTTCCTCAATTTCGGGATATGCTTTACATCCATGTCTTTCTCTGTTAGGGTTAGTTAGTTAGTTGTTTTCCTGATTTTAAATAAGTGTTCCTCCTGTGCGGGTGAAAAAGTAGTAAGTGAGAAGGAGATAGATAAAGAAGCAGATTATGTAAGAGTTAGAGTTATAATATGAATCAGAGTTTTTGTTAGTTTTCTGGAGCAGAACAGTCAATGTAAATGATTTCACATTACGAATAAAAGTTGATGGAGTTCTGAGCATAATCTTCTTTGTAAGTTAGTTGATGCTTGCTAAGGGGGCCCACTTAGTAAGTATCTATAGGAGAGTAGTTGTTTATCCTTTGCTAATTCAAGTTAGATTTCATTTTAGAAAGTTTCAGCACAAGCTCAGTCTTATATTGTTCCTGCAGCATCGGGAATCCATCCCTGTGTTTGTTCCTGCAGCATAAGGCCAGTTTATAGTTTGTCTCTCAATTGTAGCTATTATGATTTATGCTTTGGTTAGATTATGGTTGAATTAAGAGAAATTTACATTACCTTCCCGTAGCATAGTTAGAATTTCTTTCCAAGTATTTATTTTCAATAGGTTGTGACCGAAACCGGTTCTTAGTGCACATATAGTGCCGCTCCATTTAAAGCATACGTTCCCTGGTTTGACAAGTAAATGAATGACCATGAAGAGATATTAGTCGCCTGCTGGAATGTCCAATTCCCAGGATAGGTTTTGCCGTGATTTTCATATCCTTTTGTGGGTGCGACCATTTTTGGCACTGTTTCCGGGGATGGTGTCAATCTAAGAACTTGCTATAGTCATTGTTAGTAGCAGTTTAGTCAGTTGTTCAAGTATTTTCAAAATCTTTTAAAATACCATCCATTTTTGTTGCATGCATAGAAGAAGAGACACTTAGGGAAGATTTCTCCCTAACTTGCCATCCATTGCTAAGAAAACTGAACTAGCTTATAGCCTATTTGAGGACGAAGAAGACTTAGATATTGACCCATTTGCTGAAGATTTGTGTGTTGACTTCCTATTCGGCCCATTTGACGAAGAACCTAAAGAAAATCCATTTGCTTTTATACTTGATCAAGTGAACATGGCACGTAATCCACCTAATCGACCTCCTTCTTTTGAATACCCCATTGTTGCTCAACAAGACAATAACAACCTTAAGAATATTCCTTCTTCATTACTTTCCAAGTTCTATGGCTTAGTTACAAAAGACCCAGAGACCTTGTTCGAGTTTGATATCCTCTGTGACAGTTATGACTACACTTCAGATGCTCACAAACTGAAGTTGTTTCCTACTACTTTGAAGGAGGGAGCTCTCAGATGGTTCATGAGTTTGGGAAGGGGTGTTGTTGATAGTTGGGTAGCCATGCAAACAAAATTTCTTGAGAAATACAAGGAATATTGTAAGAGCGGTAGTAAAGGTGATGATATATTCAGAATTCAACAGAAGGAAGATGAAAGTCTGGAGGATTATATATCAAGATTCTTGTTTTCTCTAAAAAAAAATTCAGACCACAATCTTAATGAAGAATCTCAGAAATTACTTTTTCTAAGGGGAATCAATGATACCTGTATAGATGCCTTGGACCTGATGGGAGGTGGAGATATCACTCAAGCATCTTGGGATGATCTCATGAAGATATGTCTCAATTACTCCCGAGCAAATGTGAAGAAGGGTAGAGGTCATCAAGCTACAATGGGAAAGTCTTCTTCCAACGGAGTTTCTAGGATGGAGATCACAAATTTGTTGTCTGATTTCAAGCAGGACATCATAAATAACATGGCTACACAGTTGGATACCATGCAAGCTCACAAGAAACATGCGGAGGTTGAGGCAATATTGGCTGAGTTCTGTCCACATTGTAGACAGAAGAAACATGATTGCAGATGCAAGATGGTGGCCAACATGGAGGCTAAACAGTTACCTATTGATTTTAAGATGATAGAAGGTGATGATGACCAAGTCTTCTTTATTGCACAAAGGAGACCATGGGCTCCAAGACAAGGTATGCCTCAAGATCCTTTGACTTTTGGTAATCCTTATTCTAATCATAATAACCAATGGCAACCTACATATGACCCATCACAACCTTGGAATACTGCTCAACCATACTGGCCTAACTATCAGAGCGCTCAATGGCAACCCCCTCAAGGAGGTTGGCAGTAGCCACAAGGACAATGGACTCCACCTCCAGGTAACTGGCAGCAGAACCCTCGATGGAGAGGTTCTCAGCAATGGCAGAACCAACCCCTTGGATTCTTGTAGTCTTAGCAGCCACAACCTCCGGCCCTTATGCCTCCTCCTGTAGCACCTGCAACAATACTTGCCCTCCAAAACAAACACCTATGCCTGCTCAACCATTGTCAAATCCTAATAATAAGCAGTAGCAACAACAACAACCTATCTATTCTGCAGAAGCCAACCAGTATCCAGCTTATGCTTTGAATATCAATGATATCCATCTCAGGTCTGGAACCACTCTCCCTGCTCCACAGTCACCTATAATTACAGAGATTCCAGACTCTTCCGCTAAACAACCTACTGATCATGCAGAAGATATACTTGTATCAACTACTACCTCTAAGGAACCTATCTTGTAGCCTCAGGCTACACCACCTTTTCCTCAGAGATTGCAAATTACTACACCCAAGACCATTGAAGAGCCTACCTTCGATATTTTGGAGCAGTTAAAGAATGTACAAGTTCAAATTCCTCTTTCTCAAGCTATTAAAGATGTCCCAGTTTATGGAAAAAGCATTAAAGAGACTTGTTTAAGGAAACAAGGAAGAAAGAAAAAGGATCCCCAAACTATCCATGTTCTAGGACAGTTAGCCGATATTATGTTGGGGAAGGTTGTCATTCCAAAATATATTGATCCTGGAAGTCCTGTAGTAAAAATAAATATCAATAGTCAAGTAGTAAGAAATGTTTTGGTTGACCTTGGTGCAGCCATTAATGTGATGACCAAGCACACTATGGAGTGTTTGAATATTCCAAACATTCGGTATACACCGACTGTCCTGCAGCTTGCTGATAGTTCCACGGTTACACCTGATGGAGTGATAGAAGATGTCATTGTCACTCTTGAGTCTTGGGAATACCCTACTAATTTTACCATATTGTCCACTAAGGCAACCTTAGGAGGATATCCTATTATCCTAGGCAAACCTTGGTTAGCTATAGCTGATGCCCTTATAGGATGCCATTCAGGAGATATGACAATTTTTGATGGTTAGTCAAGGAAGAAATTGGCTTTATAACCACCTGCACAACCTCTGCCAGATTTGTTTCAACTAGTTTGGCCAGATCTAGGAGAAGAATATGAAGAATTCAATTCATTAGCTCAGTTAATGGTGCTACGAACTGATCCATTTTCCTAGCTTCAGAGTGAAGATAACCTACTTTTACAAATTTTGCAATTTAGTTCTGGTTTGAATAGCCCATCTGTTTTGGACAGCCGTTCTCAGCAATGTTTCCTATAATAAATGGATCCTGAGAGCCATCATGATTTGCTATTATGTGATATACAGGCACCTCCTTTATCAGCAACCTCAATAAATGATCTCACCAAACAGATAGAAGTATCTCCAGGCCGTTGTCTACATATTAATAATAAGTTGCCTTCGTCTCAACAAACTGCCCTAGCCACAATGCTGCAAGCCCACAAAAGAGATTTTGCATGGGACTATAGGGATATGAGGGGTTTAGACCCAAAACTCTATACACATTGCATATATATTAACAGTGACTTCAAACCTATCAGGCAGCCTCAAAGAAGAATTAATCTAGCTTTGAGAGAAATTGTTAAAGAAGAATTGCAGAAAATGTTAGCAGCTGGCTTTATCTACCCAATCTCTGATAGTCAGTGGGTTTCCCCATTGGTCATTGTTCCTAAGAAAGGAGGAAAATGGAGGGTATGTGTAGATTACAGAGAGCTCAACTTGGCCACAAAGAAAGATTACTTTCCTCTTCCATTCATTGATCAAGTTTTAGATAATTTAGCTAGGAAAAAGTATTTCTCATTCTTAGATGGCTTCAGTGGGTACAATCAAATCAAAATTGCTCCTGAGGATCAAGAAAAGACTACTTTTACATGCCCTTGGGAAACATTTGCCTATTCAGTTTTTTCCTTTTGGTCTCTGTAATGCTCCTGCAACTTTCCAGAGGGCAGTCATAAGTATCTTCTCAGACATCTCTTATGATTGCATGGAAATATACATGGATGAATTTACTGTCTATGGTACGACGTTTGAGGAAGCTCAAGCCAACTTGGAGAAAGTACTACAGAGATGTGAAGATCACAACCTATTGTTGAATAGTCAAAAGTGCTTCATAATGATGCAGGAGGGAATAGTTCTTGGTCACTATATTTCTGCTGCAGGAATTTAGGTTGATCCTGCTAAGATTGAAGTCATCTCTAAGCTACCCTCTCCTGCCAAGAAAAAAGAGGCACGGAGCTTTCTAAGCTATGCTGGATACTACAGAAGATTCATCAAAGACTTCAGCCAAACAATAGGCCCCTTATACAGTTTGCTGAAGAAAGATGCAGATTTTTCTTGGACAGAGGAATGTGAAAAAGCATTCCTTGACTTAAAAGTCGCCCTTACACAAGCACCTATTCTGAAAGGACCTGATTGGTCACTTCCATTTCATATTCATACTGATGCATCAGATTATGCCATTGGCGCAGTGTTAGGGCAGAAGGATGGTTCAATAGAACATGCGCTCTATTATATTAGCAAAAATCTGCAAATGACTGAATTGAACTACACTGTTACAGAAAAAGAAATGTTGGCAATCATTTATGCCCTCAATAAATTCAAGCATTATATCACCGGTTATTAGATATTTGTTCATACTGATCATGCCACAATCCGGTATCTCATGAACAAAGCCTCAATATCCGGGAGACTGGAAAGATGGTTATTGCTGATGCAGGAATTTGACATTACAATTGTGGACAAGCCAGGTAAAGCCAACGTGGTTGCTGATTTCCTCTCTAGACTTCAAAGGAAAGATGACTCTACAGTTATTGAAGACTCTTTTCCTGATGAGCACCTATTTGCAATCAAGGTTGTTCACCCATGGTATGTTGATATAACAAATTATCTGGCCACAGGAAGAACTCCTCCTCAATTCTCCCCTAAGGAAAAGAGATTATTGGTAGAGAAAAGCTTTAACTTTTCTTAGATTGTAGATTGCATGTTTTACATAGGGCCAGATCAAGTTATGAAATGTGTACAAGAGGAGGACACTCATGATATACTGTATGCAAGCCATGATGAGCCGTGTGGTGGACATTTTGCTACCAAAAGGACAACGATGAAAATTTTAAATACTGTTTACTATTGGCCAACTTTGCATAGAGATGCAACCAAATATACCAAGAGATGTGACAAATGCCAGAGGATGGGAAGACCAACCCGATCTGATGAGATGTCTCTATTTACACAAGTTGTAGTTTCACCCTTCGACAAGTGGGGACTAAATTTTGTAGGACCAATTGATCCACCTTCTAATGGTAAGTCCTACATCCTTGTATGCACAGATTATGTCACAAAATGGGTAGAGGCTAAACCTATGAAACATGCTAGGGATAATAAAGTGGTTGAATTCCTTTATGAGGAAATATTCACTAGGTTTGGTGTTCCTAGAGAAATAGTAACAGATCAAGGAGCACAATTTACTTCTACACTTATCACAACTTTAGTCAATGAATATAATATACGGAACAATAAATCAACTCCTTATCACCCCTAGGCCAATGGCTAGGTTGAAGTCACAAATAGGGACATAGAGGCCATTTTGACTAAAACTGTAGATTTGCATAGGAAGGACTAGGCCACAAGGTTACCAGAAGCTATATGGGCCTATCGTACTACTTGGAAGACTGCTACAGGATATACACCTTTTGAAATGGTGTATGGTAAAACAGTTGTGATGCCAATAGAGTTTGAACATAAGACTCTAAGAACAACACTGGAGATGGACATGGATTTAACAAATGCACAAAAGGACAGAATCATGCAGCTCAATGCTCTGGATGAGCTTCGAAAGAATGCCCTGTAGCACACTGAGATAATACAAAATCAGAGAACAAGGTGGCACGATAAATACATTAAGGAGAAGAAATTCAAAGTAGGAGATTGTGCTCTACTTTATGACTCACGATATAAGGACAGTCCAGACAAATTACAAACCAGATGGTTGGGCCTGTATGAAATTGAAAATGTATTTGCTAATGGTTCAGTGCAACTAGTTACAATTGATCCTATTAGATTCAAGATGTTAGTTAATGGACACCACCTCCGGTTGTACCACAAACCAGTCTCAAAAGAAGAATTCATGTAGCAGTTCGTTCAGGATACTGCCACTAATTCTCCTGCAGCCGAAGGCTTTAGCCTTTTTCTTGCAGTTTCTCCGTGATTTTGTAATGCATGCTCATAATAAAGGTTTCCTTTTTAAGTGAACCCCTTTTTCTTCATTTCCACTTATCGCCACATTTCACTTCTTTATCTTCCATACCATCCATCCATTCATCTCGTCCGTCCATGCCACCCATCCACCTCATTCATCTGCACCACCCTTAATTATGATCTCATTCCCAACTGTCATCTCATGCCGAAGCCGTCATCTTTCTCAGCACGTACAAGCATGTAATGAAAGTACACAATATCTTTTGTTAATTTTTGATTTATTTCATTTTATTCATTTATTACTATGTCTGTATCAATCATTATTACCTGATTTCCACCTATTCCCTAGTACATGTGTGGACACATGTCATACTTTAAGTAGGGGGCGAGATAATCCACTTTTCAAACTTGTCCTTTTGCCGCTGTCACAACTGCTCAGATAATATTTCTTTATTATTTTTTCTGGTACTTTCCAAATATGATCGCATATCTTTTTCATTGCATGTTTTTTATTGAAAATCACATTCAAAAATTGCTTGTTTAAAAAGTTTATTTTTGGAAAAGAAGAGAAAAGTGACGGCGGGACAGAAAAGAACCAGAGCAGAATAGGAAATTTTTTTATTTTCAGAAAAGAGTTGAGTTTAGCTAAGGAAAAACTGTGAACATGGGTGGTCAGCTGATAAGGCATGAGCCTGTAGCTCACGAGTTATTAATGTAAAATGCTCAAACAGCCCAGGCATTCAGCCTTTGTGGTTGGCTAAATTACTTTTTGAGTTTAGATGCTTTTAATGAGGAGGCTGTAGGTGAATTTTTGAGAACCCTTTCTGAAGGGGGAGGCTACTGTATGGGGTCTAACAGTGGTTGTAATTGAAGAAAGAATTGCAGAAGTAACCGGGCTCCCAGCCGTTGGAGAAAATTTTTCTTCGGATGCTGCCTCTACAAGGGCATAATTTTCAATACCCACTAATGGACCTTTGGAGGTCTCAAAGTAGGGATGCAAGCGAGTGTCGTTGCCTCCTCCATAACTAGAATACGTTGCTTTCATAATCAGGTATTTAAATTGTGAAGGCCGTTTCTCTTACCTGCATTCTTACCACTTCAAATTGCTAAGTCATATGAGGCATGGATTAGCCGTTAATGTTCTGAACTTTTTGTTAAAATTTCTGGAACAATGTGCCTACGGAACCCAACAGGGGAAAGATAATTCTATTGCTCACCATGGCATCATAAAATTATTGATTGAATGCTCTTTGAGAGATGTATCACCTCTTTCCTGGCAAGAATTTGTTGCCTAGAAGAGCCTGTAACATCCAGAACCCCCTAGGGCACTTACCCCATGGCCTCGGAAAAAGAAAGAAGAAATGGCGTCTACCAATAGGAGAACAGGGAAAGCGTCATCTGCTCCTGTAGCACCTGGTCTTGCAGCTCTCACACCAAAGTCCTCTGCCCGGGTGAAAACTAGGGCTACTAGTAGGAGAGAGAGAGGAAAAACAAAGGCCGGAGAGTCATCTGGGGCAGAACAAACCCCAGAATCTGACTCTCATTCTCAGAAAAGGCAACGCTCTTCTCCTGCAGCTTCTTCCCCTGCACCATTGTCTCCTATAGCAACACCTGTTGCCATCACCAATTCACCATCATCCTCTGACAAGGCAGAACCTTCTAGGAAATTCAAAAAGAGGAAGGCTACAAGAGCACCTCCTGCAGCCACAACATTGCCAAGAAGAGTTTCCACAAGAACACAATGTAAAGTATCCCCTACTTCACCTCAACCTAAGGTTATTATAATTTTAGAAGAATCTGTAGAGTCTAAATATGATGTTTCTCAGAATGTGTCTGAGAGTGTTGCACAGAGTTCATTTGTTATTCTTGAACAAGAAAAAGTTGAGACAAGGGAAGTTGAGCATAATGAAAGAGGGATACCAAGTCTTGATGACTTGGCTACTGCGGCTATGCAGATTTCGGAGGAAGCACAATCTTCTCCATTGCAGTGACAGGAATTTATCCTGCAGCAAGAGGAAGAATAGACTAAACCATTGGAAGTGGCCAATGAAGCCTCAATTCCCCCTGCAACTTGTCAAGCCATTGTTGTTTATAAGAAGACATTTTTAATTGAATTTTTGGAATATTTCAAAGCTACATGGAGACCGGTTACATTACAAACCCTGAGTTTCCACCACCTAGCCAAGACTGAAATGCAACAAAGTCTTTGGGCGGAGGAAAAGAAGAAACTGAAAAAGTAAATTGAAGGGCGGAAACTGGAAATTCAGGAGTCAAAGGAGAAAATGGATGAAATGTTGAAAGTAACTGGTCAGATTATGGAATGCAGACCACCACCCAGAGTTTATGCTCTGTGCCTCAAAGAACAGTTCTTGTGGTTCCAACTAATGAGGATTTCTAGAAATCAAGATCCTATTCTTCACACTGCTAAAGAATTCTACGATGCATACCAGGCAGCCCCTAATTGGCTTTGAAATTCTTTGTGTGAATTTTACTTACATGGATTTTTAATTCCATTTGAAACAGAGTGGAATCCCCTTCTGTATATTGGTGACATCCATTTGAGATCACTTATGTCCTGGGCGAAAAACAAAGCAAATTATGGCAGGCAATGGGAAGCATATGAAGAAGCCAAAAGGAATGAGCCTGTTCCATTGCGCCCTAAGAGTTCAGACCCCCGCACAATGTTGACAACCTGGCTTACGCTGGCATATGGTTTTAATAATGATATAGCCAGAATGAAAATATTTGATCTCAGGAAACAGGTATATGATGAATTTTAGGAACAGTCATACTCGTTTTGGAGACTATCATACTCCAAAATTGAAAAGAGGTGGGAAAGATTAACTATTGGGTTAAGAAAGTCTAAGCCTCACAGTCCCCTAAATTTTACGGCAACTCTTAAATGATCAAGCAAATACATACAATTGGGACTTCAAAAGAGGTTTGAATTGTGGTTGCCATTAACATTTATACCTCCTGTGCTAATGTGGCCCCTTTATCCTTACTAGGCTACAAATCTTAATGAAGACACATAAGCTCGTAGGTATGAAAGGTGGCAGAGTTACAAAGGCTTTTGTTACAAATTTGGAATTCCATTTCAGGGTCATGCCTCAAACACTGATTTCAGAGAGACCACTAGGAAGTTTAATGCTGGAGGACTAGCATTGGGTTAAGTAGGGGAAATGATGAGCCCAAAATATGCTCATAATTTGGATATCATGGTGTACTTTTAATACCTTTACTTTTGTTGTTCATGGTTGTTTAACTCTCTTGAAACCTTTTATTAGGGGATATCCTGTAGCAATACACTTTCATGTTCTTGCAGCCTATCATGTTGACATATCTATATTTATTACCCTGTTTGACTTCCCAAATGACTGGTATAACACATGTGGTTTTTGAATGATGAAATAGATTTAAATATGTGATTAATGAATGGATATTGTGTATGTGCCATGTGCCTTTTCTTTCGCATCTGTTACCTTGTGTTTCGTAGGTTGTTGAAGAAAGGATGATCGAGTCAAGCACAGCCAATCTCGGCCTTGCAATAAAGTCCATTTCCTGCACGACTTCGAGGAAGCTCTGGCGAAGAGTCTTTGACCGAAACTGTTGGGAAGATTTTAAATGGCATTTAATCTGGAAAGAGTGGAGTGCTAGATTCTCTCTAGATCGGGTTGAATGGATAAACTCATTTATGAAGTCTATTCCTCGATTTCGGGATACGCTTTACATCCACGTCTTTCTCTATTAGGGTTAGTTAGTTGTTTTCCTGATTTTAAATAAGTGTTCCTCTTGCGCAGGTGAACAAGTAGTAAGTGAGAAGAAGGAGATAGATAGAGAAGCAGATTATGTAAGAGTTAGAGTTATAATATGAATTAGAGTTTTTGTTAGTTTTCTGGAGTAGAACAGTCAATGTAGATGATTTCACGTTATGAATAAAAGTTGATGGAGTTCTGAGCATAATATTATGTGTAAGTTAGTTGATGCTTGCTAAGGGGGCCCACTTAGTAAGTATCTGTAGGAGAGTAGTTGTTTATCCTTTTCTAATTCAAGTTAGATTTCATTTTAGAAAGTTTCAGCACAAGCTCAGTCTTATACTGTTCCTGCAGCATCGAGAATCCATCCCTGTGTTTGTTCCTGCAACATAAGGCCAGTTTATAGTTTGTCTCTCAATTGTAGCTATTAGGATTTATGCTTTGGTTAGATTATGGTTGAATTAAGAGAACTTTGCATTACCTTCCTGTAACATAGTTAGAATTTCTTTCCAAGTATTTATTTTCAATAGGTTGTGACTGAAACTGGTTCTTAGTGCACATATAGTGCCGCTCCATTTAAAGCATACGTTCCCTGGTTTGACAAGTAAATGAATGACCATGAAGAGATATTAGCCGCCTACTAGAATTTCCAATTCCCAGGATAGGTTTTGCCATGATTTTCATATCCTTTTGTGGGCGCGACCAGTAGTTTTGAGTGTGGACCCCACGTCCACTCATAATGCACACTGTCTTTGTTTTGCCATGGTTTCTAGTTGGTAAGTATTATGTGTGGTGGAAAACACATGGCAAGTTGCTATTGCATTGTGTTTTTCAATTAAAGTATTTTATTAAAATAGCTAGTTGGAAATATCCTAAAATGTGTCTTTGGTTAGATGATTGTGCATGCTAGTTTCTATAGTATTGAGCCAAGTTAATAATTTCTAATTGGCTTAAAAATTCTTATGTGTGCACTTTTTAAAGTACAAAACTCACCATCTTGGGACAATTGGAAACATTCTATTGCATCACATAGCTTCTTCACATCATGATTTTGAGTGTGGACCCCACTTCGACTCCCATAATATGTAATGGATTTGTATTTTCTAAGGTAAATAATAATGCGATTTTCATGTTGGGAAATATTTTATACAATGGAATACAAGTGGTAATTTCTTAATGCATCATTGAGACTCTTTACATCACATTTTTTAACATGGGTCCTACATTCATATGCATAATGCATGATGGAAAGTAAAGGTGAAATATTATTACATACTGTGGCTTGGTTTTCAAAAGGTTTGGAAGAATACCATGATATGATTGGGTCATTGTAATGTCAAAAATTGCATACCCTTGCAACATCACTCTATGTTTTGTGTCCACTTTGGTGTCCAATCTCTTAGTGTTTTTGTAGGCTCATTTAGCCTTTACATTATCCTTTCTCCTTCCCATGGTGCTTAGACCTTATTTCTTGTCACTTTTTGATGTCACCTTTATGTTAGCTATATGTTTTTCTAGTATCTCATCATTTTTACAATAATTTTTGGACACTAGTATTGCACAAAAGAAATTTTGCATATCACACTAGTGTCTTGTGACATTGAAAGTTGTCTTTGAGCATTTTCTACTTGTCACCTTCCTAGGTCAGTGAAAATGGTTCTAGATGATTCCAAACAACTCATCAACAAATTTTTCTTACCTCTTCTTATCATATTTGAATCTAAATTTCTATTATGAACTCTCTTTGGTCTCTCGCTTGGCACTCTCAATCTCATAACTACTCTCTCAAGCTCTATAGATTTCCACAACACTCTTACAATATTATTTTCAGCTCTTCTATCCTCTTGCCTTTCTCAATATTTTGCAAGTGATTTTATTCTTGTTTCTTATTACTAATTCAAGTATTTCTTAAGTTATGCCCTTGATCACCTTGGGATTATCACATATGTTCTCTTTCATTCTAGTTCCACTATAGCACATTAAAAAATCTAACAATTCCCTAACACATTAAGGATAAGATCATTCACACACTATTTTTATATATATGTATATATTAGTTGTTTGGGAGGTGGAAATATCAAAGAAAGGATTTGACTAAGACAAAATCCCAAATAGCCCCAAACATTTTTTCTTTGTGTTTGTGGATATTTTGAGAGCACTCAATCACACAAAGGCTTGCAAGGTTTTTTTATTTTTATTGTTCATTTATTTTTATTAAAAATCATGTGAATCTTTTTATTGAATTTATTTCTCTATATTTTAATTAACTAGCGTATTTTCCATTTCTAGTTTGTATACTTGGTGAACAACAAGGTTGTATTTTTATGCTTTTTGGAAGCTTTTCCATATTCTGTTTGTATGGGTGATAGTGCAACATGCAAGCATTTGTATGACGTGCTAGCATGATGGACATTAACTTCCTCCTTTTGGCTCCAAGTTCCTCTTTTTGTTCTCTTTGAAACAATGTAACTTATTTTTGTAAATTATTATTTTATTTTCTAAAAAATAATCTATTATAATCTTTCTTCTATCATTTTAGTTAAATAAAATTCTCTTTTAAAACACTTCTAGGATTGTAGAGTTATTATGTTAAATAGTAATAAACTAGTGCATTCCTAATGTGAAAGAAAGGAAACTCACTTGGCTAATATATTTTAGCTAAATCACATTTTTTCCTCTTATATAACCATATGTTAGCCACTCAGCCACTTGTCTAACACACCAATAAATGGTGCATTCCTATTGACCAAAATGTACAACTTATCTCCTTATTGATGCTAGGTGTAAAGGTTGAAGCATAATTTGACACCTAGAACATCTTTTCCATCACCATGGATCTTCACATCATAGTTTTTAAAGTGGTGTATTATGTTTGACATGACAATGCACAAAATCCATCCATCTAATTCACTTAATAAAATCAATAGAAAATGTTTACATATTTGAGGTCCTAATGAACCAAAGGAAATAGGTGTCCACCTTTTGGGAGTTGGAACTTTGGAACCTATTTTGTGTGTTAGTTCATTAGGAAACCAAGATCTCTCAACCAAGTGACACAATTGAGGGATGGACTAGTGGTTTCCTTGGATGATAGGATGGGGGTTCACCATTAAATGAAGCTTCAAAGGAGAAATGCAAACTCTAATTCACTAAACCCTAGAAACTTGAAAGTATTAAATCAAATTGACAAACAACATGAAACCGAAAAGTACCTAGAAGAATGGAGAGGAAAAAAAAAGGTCTGAAAACCTTGGAAATTGTTATTTTAAGGTGCACTCAGACTGATACGCCAAGTTGGGAAATTTAGTCCTACTACAGGAATCTGGGCAAAATATGGAATCTTTTGGTGACTGTGCAGGATCTATAGAAAACTGGAAAAAGGGATGTATTGGGACTCATACGCCCAAAGGGGAAATTTAGTCCCAATATTAGGGTTTGACTGATATTTATGTAGCCTCTAGAGATCTTTTGTAGCTTTCATCTTGTTTGATTCTCCAAGTCTGAAAGTCTAAATTCTGATATGTAGGTGAGCTTCCGTGAAGATGACAACTTCTTGACAAATTTGACAACTTTTGTAACTTTTTCTTCAAAGGATCTTCAAGCCTCAATTCACCTAGATTTGCAATCACACGTCAAGAGGGAAAAATATTGTTTTGTTAGGGAATAGGGGTTTTCATTGGTCAAACCCCGTTTTAGTAATTAAACCTTGAAATGAAATGAAATAGTATGAAGGAATGATGAATGAACAAATGTTATGTTGCAACTCACCGATAATGATCATACCAATCGTCTCTTGAGCTCCATACATGCATTCAATTAGAAATTCTTAGGGTTGTTTAACATACCCATAACCATTAATGGTTTGTAGGGATCTTGCAATGGTTGAATCAAATTTTCTCCTACAGAAAATCAATCAATTCATCATGAAGTTGTGGATTCACATGCAAGGATGGAAAGGGAAAACAACTCATAGCACCATTAATATAGATTTTGAAACAATAACTCTAGATGGCCTTCACATTCTCTTTTTTAGCAAATTTGATAGAATTTTCCTTGGCATTTTGTGAAAGGGGTTGGTAGTTTTCTAGTAGTTAATCTTGTGACATGTGTCACCCATCCATGGGGGCCTTTTTTAATTTTCTCTTATAAAGGGGTGGATTTATAAGTTATAAATGGTTGGAAAGTGAGGGAAATAACCTTTGTGTTGTATACCACACATGTTTTAGGAAATACTAATGTTTTAATATTGTCTATTCATTCCATTGTGATACTTATTTCTAGTTGTTTTATATGAATGAGGGTTTGATTACATAATTGTATCCTTTTTTGTATTGTTATTTCTTAAAGAGACATAACCTTTAAGGAGGGTGAAATATTTCCCTATACATTTTCTATAGGACTTGTTTCAGTTAGTACATTTTCAAGGAGATAAATATTTCTATAAAACAAGTAGGGTTTGCAATATTTGAAGAGTGATTATCAAGTATAATTTTATAGTCAAATGGAATTTACAAGTTTAATTCAGTGTAAGGCAATAACAATCACTGAAGGGCAATGAAACATATTTTAAATCGTCAAAGGTGTTGTTTTCAATCCAAAGTGATGGCAATACTTGGTGACTTTGAGTTCCCTTGAATATGCATCAATTAGTTTGTAAGAAACCTCCTAATCTACTCGTTTATAAAGAAGAAAATTAGTTAATGTGTAGTTTTTTTTTGTTTTTTTTATCATGTTCATGACTAAGCATTAAGGTACAAGGGGTGTATAGGAATGTGCTATATTTCAAGATCCCTGGCCTTGTATGCATGTACAATTTATTTGCTAGTCATTGTGTTAAATGATTGTCATATTTGTAATATCGTGAGTATAGGTAGAGCTACCCTGTAATTTTTTTAGAGCCAATGCGTAGGAGAGATTTGATTATCTCTCATTCATCAACCCTTTCTCTCACTAATTTTGATCATAATAATTTGCAACTAATTAGGAATTTCTAAAACAAGTTATAAAACCAACACTACTCATGTGGGACCTACCCTTTTCTCTTAATTGGCTTCACAATCTTCTTCATCCTTAATGACTCAACAAGATAAATTTATCATGATACATTCATTGTTTCATTTGATTATGTGGGAAATTTCCTTTTAAAGTTACTAATATCGTGGCAAGTCCCACCCCTTCTTTTTCATTTTCTCCTTTTAAAGGTTTCTCCTAATTGTAGCCATGGTGGCATCCTCTTAGATGCACCAACAATTGATCTTTGTTAGCATCCAATGGTGTGGAATTCTCTGCATTACCTCCTCTATATCCTATCCAAAACTACCCTACATTTGTTTGTACTCTATTTTCCCTTATCTTTTTTAGAAATTTTGAAGCTCCCACCATTCTAGTGTCTCTCTATTTGTACCATCCATTGATGAAAAATGATCCAACAAGCCAAAGCTTCTTGAGCTCCCATTTGTCAAATAAAGATATACCTCTTGGATGATCTTTGTTCTAAATGTATCTTCACTCTTAGTGGCATCAACTCTACTCTTCCTTCCACCAAGTGTGTATTTCAACCCCTGGTCAAATGATACCAACCTAATGTGACACCTCCCCTCTCATATTCAATACAGGTCCCCACTACTCTAATGAATATTAACTACTAGGTGCCACCTAATATTTATCGTTTTCATGGGAACTATACAATAAAAGATACTAAGTAGCACATTTATTTGATTGAGTCCATTGTGGCTTTAATTATTTAAGGCTAAAGTTTCTAACTACTCATGTGCCTCCTTTCAACTACCAATTTGGCATCATCTAAATGTCATTCAAAAATGTTGTAGCCCCTCCCCCATCTATTCCTCTCTTTTTTCATTATTTACTCTTTATAAATTATATTAGGCTCCTTTAGTTGCAATTGCATACAAATTCCCTATGGTTGCATTTACATGGGCATAGCCCTCATGAAAATATCTTTTAGATTTCTAATATAGAATCAACTCCTAAAATTTTTAACAAAGAGTTGGTCATGATCTATTAACTTGCAACAAATGTGAATGTGTTTCAGGTCTTACATTGTTTATGCCTCATCTTAGAGAGATTCCACAAGTTTGATATTGTGAATGTTTGTTTGCTTATGCCCCCAATATGAAGGGAACTTTTTATATGCATTTAATTATCCACTAACCAAAATTTTTAATTAATATCATTGTGCATGCAGGTAGGTTTGAGTAATGTATGTTGAGGTAGCCCCACCACATGCATATGTTTGTTCACATAGTAGAGTTGGTTGTGTGTTGTAGAGAACGTTTATTAGTTGAATTTATTTGGCACTCCATTGACCATTTTATTTAATTTCTTCAACCCCATCTCATTTTCTAACCCTTATCCTTATTATATCTCTTCTTTTTACTAGTTAGTTTAGGGTAGGTGATGAGCCTTAGAATTGATTAATTCTCCTGCTATAGTTTCATGTTTTTTATCTTACTTTTGCTAATCTTTAACGACATTACCAAAAAAAAATTATATACCTTCAAGAATTTCAAAGCATTTAAAGGTGATATGTGTTGTATTAATGAATGTATGTATGAATTTTGGATGTCTATAAGTTTAGTGGAATTTCTTAATTGATTATAATTATTAACTATGAAATGTGCCTTAAAGAATAAGACTAACCCTAGCAACAAAATACTTTTCAACCCACAACAGAAGGATTTCTAGCCCACAACAAAGGGATGATAGTTCAATATAGCAGAGAATTCAATCGACTAGAACATCAACATGTTTTTAGAATGAGATGAAGATAACGGTTGGAGGACATGGAAATGGGTATCCATGTGGCACTCCATCCTCTCAATAAACCTGAAGGATGAAGAAGTATGTTCTAACAAGGGATGGTATTTATGATAAAGGTTTCCTTATATGGCACCTTCCTATGTTATAACAACCTTCTTCAAAGATGTAGAATCCTTTTTTTTTTTCCTACATTCTCGCTTCCAACAATTGGTTGTTTTTTGTTAAGCTTTAAGACTCAATCCTCTTCCTATCTTCATGTAAGAGTTGACATGTGTTTATTAGTTTGTTTACAGTCTTATAATAATCAAACTCTAACTGATCCTATTTAGGAAGGTGTTATGTTGAGAGACTGAAGATGCTATGTCACATGCTAGATCTTTGCATAAGAATAGATTGAATATCAATTTGCTACATTCTATTTTGATGTCTCATATATTATAATAAAGAGGATTTTTCCTGTCATATAATTTGCTGAGTAATTGAAGAGATATTGTGGAACATAGAAACTCAAGCAAGGGCCACTTGAGGTACTGCAGATTCCACACAGTAGTTCATTAGTTAGATTGTGTATTGTAAGTTCTAAATTTTGGTTTTTAGTTTACATTGTAATTCATTACTACCTTGAGATTTCCAATTTAAGACTTTATTTTACATTGTAATTCATTACTACCTTGAGATTTCCAATTTAAGACTTTATTTTACATTATGTTCAATGATCAAGTTATGTTAGGTACCTGCTACAACATAGGAATTAATTAATTATAGTTTGTAGAGTAATAGGTACTCGTAGCAACTAGCAGTAACTACATTGCTTACTATGTTTCTTTGATAGAAGCTATTTCAAATTAATATTTTTATTCACTTGTACTCAATTGATTAAAATTAGGATTCTCGAATGCACACACAGTGCCAACATCATCTAAAGTCTACGACAATTGAATGAAGCCCCCTTTTTGAATAATAGACTACTTAATATGAGGGATCTTTAGGTCTGTTAAGATGTGTGTATGATCATCTACACCAAATAATTAGACATTAGGGGAAGCTCCATAGTAGGATTATTGTTATGGTAGTTTCATGTTGTACATCATTTGTGGCAGTAGTAGATTGTATATAAGTAGTTTAGTTGTAGGTACAAATACAAAAGAAAGTTGACCTTCTCTAGAGGTTCTCATAAATTTATTTGAAATCAACTATTGATGTGCGGGTTCCCTATAACACTAAATTTTCTTAGGCACTAGAAATATTAGTGATCACATCTCATATTTTTGTTGTAGATCTATTAAGTGGTGGTCATTACTATAAGATTTGCACACCTAGAAGACTTGATATCAATGACCATCTATAAGGTTAAGGATCCTTATTTGTATCATTTCTATGAGACCTTCCCCTCAACATCCATAATTGAAAATCCACTACCAATAGGTTTGAAAGTGGAACGGGCATAATAAACATTTTCTTGTACAAGAAAATTTGGATAAGGGGCATTGTATGCTTACAAAATTATATTTGGTGATGGAAGATTACAAATAAATAACCACCATATCAATAGTTGACTTACAAAAAACATCATCAACCCTCCACTCCAACCATGGTATGTGACTTTTTATCTACTCCATCTCTCACCCTCCATTTTGAGAATTAAAGAGAACGGCCAAAAAAAATTAGGGTTGATTTTTCTACATATCCTCAACCCCACTATGGTATAGGCTTGAAGGAGTCTTTTTACATATTATAATATTTTTTTGGGGGTTCCCCACCCCTTTATAATGGCTATAAAAAGAGAACAATGACTCACTACTTGGATTATGTTAATCTTCATGAACTTCCACTTGTAATTGAATGCTTCAAAAGGTTGGAATGTGACCTAGGATGAGGAACATTTTAAGTGTAAGCAAATTTAGAGGATTCAAAGTTAGATTTGGTGGTGGAACATATGCATATTGACATACACCATTCACATATCATAGTAGTCAATCAATTTTCAAGAAGAAAGTCTTGGATAGGAAAATAAAATTCATTGTGAACAAATTCCTCACTAGATCCAACTCTTCCAACAAATTTCACTTGAGATTTACTACACTAATATGATAAAAAAAAATGTTTTTTCGCAATCACAATATATTTCTTTATAAGTGCATTTGAATGGTAAGTGGTGCTCTACGTTTATTTCTTACCTCCTTATGTTAGTATTCATAAATCTCCACTTGCACTTGAACACTTGAAAAATAGTTGGAAAGTAGTTAACATAATCAATAAGGAGGTTCAATTGCAATATTCACCAATGTAAATATTTCATTCTTTAATTTTTTGTTCACCTATTGTAATGCATTATTTGGACAACAATGAATTATTACATTGATAGAGATAGGTATATTCATATTATACATATCCACTTATGTCTTAGTTATTAGCAACTTGTAGAAATATAGCATAAAGTGAGTAAATATAAACAAGCTAACAACAAAAGAAAGACATGAGAGATTTACCCATAAAAAACCCAAAGTGGAAAAACTTAAGGAAAAAAATCTACCATCAGTATTACTATGTACAAGTTTGTGTCATTCAAAGGTCTTCAAGAACACCTCTCTCTACCATTTTGTTGCACCTAATTTAGTGAACTCCAGTGGCTACATACAATCACACAATCTTAAGAAACATGACAATTAACTTTAACCTTTATTAGCTAATAACTCTAAAAATTGAGCATAACTACAATGCAATTATTTCAAGTGAATTATATATCCCCAATACTTCCTTGCATTCCAATACTAATATGATTTGATGTTCTATTGGATGAATCATAATTACACGATGTCTAAAAGGTTGGCTATTCTCTCTTCCATATCCTATTATCATATTGATATTCTATTGCATGAATCATAATTGTACAATGTCTAAAAGGTTGGCAATTCTCTCTTCCCTATCCTATTATCATATTGTTTCACTCTCATACTAATATGATTTGATGTTCTATTGCATGAATCATAATAGCATCAAATCATATTAGTATGAGAGTAAGTTTTCCTTGTGCCTACAAGATTTGCTAACACATCTTAGATTTGTATTTGTTGCATTTTATTTTCTGGTCACTTGTATTTGACAAGGAAGTGGAAGGATGACACTTGTTATAAAGAGTTTATAAAAGAAGGGAGATGCAAGAAACATGTAGAAGATTGTAGTGGAAAGCAATAACGTAAAAAGTCACATGAATTTCACTATAGTTGATATTATCATATTGTTTCAACTGAGATCAAATTTAATTAGTATATTTATATAGGTTTGAAATTGTTCTAATGAGGTTACTCTCATTTTTGTTTTTAATTGCCAATAACCCTAAGACTTAGCATGACTAAAATGCAATTCTCTCTTCCCTCTCCTTTCCTTTTCCAATTGGAAGGGATTTTCCTCCATGAAGGATAAACACATAGATGAGTGCAATATCATGATAGGCCAAACAATGGCAATGGAGGAAAAAGTTGTGTGAAAGTGTGAATCAAAATCGAAACCCTTTTTGGGTTCTAATTTTCAATTTCTTTGGCTTGGTAAAGTCAATTTGATATGGAGATCTATTTTAATAAAATGTATAATTCATTTTGAAGACAAATATTAATTTTCAAAAAATGGATATCTATTTCTTTAACTAAGTTTGCCTCCAAAATTGTTTTGGATGACAAGAAGAATAAATCGATAACTTTTAACATATTGATTGAAAAACATCTATAACTTTTAAACCATTTATCCTTCTCAAATCTAAAAGACATATTATACTCTAAACTTCATTGGCTATAGACATTTAAAAATATTGAATTTTATATTTTTTAAACCAAATTAGGTTGGCCAAAAAATTGGTTTCTAATATTTAAAAAAAAAGTGGTAAAAGATTCAGAATTTAACTAATTTTCACCAAATTAATTCAACTTTTTGCAAAATGAAAATAATAGCCTATAAACCACATTCAATTTTTTACAGCTTTTATCACTACATTTTTTTCAGATTGTGTAGATAACTAACTAATTCAATTTTTAACATGAAATTGCTTAAAGTTTGTTTTTTTTAACATTTTCTTTCTCACTTAGAAGTATTGCCTTGCCCATCATGATCTTTCATATTGTGTAGATTATCAATCATGTTTTCACATGAAGTTACTTATCTTTTTTAATATTTTCATTACCATTTAAGGCATTGTTTGGCCCATCATGGTCTTGCACTTGCCCACATGCCCCAATGGGTATACTTATGCTAAGGGTAGGTACATAAGTTGACCAAGAGGTAATGAAATATCTTCAATAAGAAAGTTAAAAGGAGAACCAATTCAACTCCCCAAACAAGTCTTTAATTCTGCTATTTTTGTTCTATATGGCACAAATTTGCGTTTGATCAAAACTATCAACTTTGCTCTACTCCCATTATGAGAAGTTTGAGCATGGCCAAATATGTTCAATGAATTCTATTGCATTTGGAGCAATCACCTACAAGCACTTCTTCTACTCTTCACCTCTTTTCCTTCGGACTTTTCTTCGACAACCCTTCATAGCAAGATTGATCTCTGAACCAACTCACTATCAGTGTTTATTCAATTAAATTTTTTAATCAAGCAAAATATAGCCATGAGGAACATTTTGGAGTTCAAGCTAAATTAGAGGGGTATTCGCACTGCAAAATTGGATTTGGTGGTGGAACATATGCTAATCAGTACTCACCATAAGTGTGTCTAATAGAAGTTGAGATTAGGAAGGTTGTGGGAAGGAATATTGTAATCATTGTGGTCATTCGTCACTCAACGCAACTCTCATGACAGACCTTGCTCCAAGTCCGCCATACACTAGAATGGATATCTTAAATACATTCATCTAAAAAAAGCTGAGATATATCAGTATTCAGGCTCTTATATTTAATCTGTGACATCAATTAAATAAGGTGCTTTGAAATTGATGTCTCTTGACACCTTTTAGATAGATATATTTAAGATATCTAAGCTAGTTTATCAAGTTTATATATAGATGTATACACAATTAGGTGTAGTGAATGTTTAACATGTAATTGACCACCATGTTCATGTAAATGAGATTTTGTTATTCACTCACTGCAATAAATCTCTCCCTTGCTGCCATTGTAGTTACACCTATCAGTGTAATTATCTACAACAAAAAAAGCACAGATATCGCAATAGCTTTTCTATTAAGTTAATTTCAATGATAAGAGGTACTCGAGAGTTTATAATTCCTCTCGATTTAATCTTGGCCTTGGGTCTCCCACATGCTGCTTTGGCAGGTCAAAAGCAAATAGGCTGACACATGCCTATGGCGATTATCTATTTGTGCAGTATCATCACCAAGTTTGTTTTGCAACCATGGAATTTACCTCCCACAAATTTAGCTATATACACCAAACTATCCTTGTACTCATCCTTACTCCACTTCCCATTCTTTTTAAGTGTTCAACAAAAGATATGTTTCTCAGTATAAAGTTTCTTAGTTCTAATAATTCCTTTAAAGCAATAAATATACATGTGTATATGCATAACAAAACCACAGGGAAAAGCTTGACAAAACTTGCCGAAATAACCAATTCTCCCCAATATGATGTAGCAACATCAGACACAGCAGACTAATTTCCAATTATGCCTCTACCCCTCCTCCACCAAGCTGCTTTGACGTCCCTTTTTGCTTCCAAATAAATTAAGGACGGTTTGTAGCCTCTAAATGAATTTAACCCTTCAAGTAGTTGAAGCAGATGTCTGATTCCAAAAAGAAACGACCAATCTCACCTACAGTTGTCGCCCTCTATGTTCGGCTCCATGTGAAGCCAAATCCAAAAAAATCTATGTAAAATTATATCAGATAAAGAAGCAGTGTAGCATAAGTGGCAACACTGGAGACTCATTTTTCAATGAGTTGCATTATCAAGAGTTTCATTAAAAAAATTGTGGAAGATTGGCAAAACAGGTTTACCGTGCACAAAGAAAATGCATACAATCCCCATATGATTTTGGTGGAGAACAATAATAATGAACAATAGCTTCTGAGAAATAAACCATTAAAAGCTTGAAACTCATACCTGGAGAGGCAGTGGTTGATGGTAACAACTCCTAATAGTAAATTCTATTATGATTTAGCCACTAGAAAAGTGTACAGATATACTAACCATGAGATTAACATGATGACCTGGCAGCGTTACCAAACGAAAGAAAAACATTTGCAAGCAACAGACGGTCAGAATTAAGCAATGAGAACCTTGATTAAATCATATGATAAAAACAAAAACCCGACTTAGTCTAGAGCAAATTTAAAAGGGAAGAATTCCATAAATTTACAGAGCGCAGAAAAGTGCAAAAGATGTACTGCAGACAGAACAAACACAAGTAGATTTTTCTTTGTTGACAATTCCACCCCTTCTATAAATATTAGTAAACGGTTGTCACATGAAAAGCTAATCTGTCCTCAACTAAAACATTGTAAAGGCCGTGAGCTGACAATTCATCAGTGATGCAAATAAGAGCAAGGAAAGGGATGCAGATTTGTAACAACACAACAATGATATTTTTCCCAAGGTTCATTGTTAACCAATGATACTAAAACCAGTATCCTGGATATATCATTTGGGAATATTTCATCGTAAATATTGACCCCAATTTAATTTGAACTATTGTTAACCTAGAAGACTAACATAGAACATCAGAATTGTTGAACCGAACCCACACCAAACTAATAAAAAGCATCGCTACTGCTCCTATTTTTACATGATAAAGTTCATGATTTCGAAAGTAGAAATAGTCCTTTACAAATAACATCAGAGGAAGTACAAAACTCCCACATGATGTCAGCATGCCTCACCAGCCCAAATTGGGTGATTCAAGAATGAGTTGTTGAATCAACTGCAAATTTAGCGTCCAAAAGACCATAAATTCTTTTGGGATTCACCACAAAATAAATCAAGCTCACAAAACAAATTACAATTCATGTGCTTTGCTGCAGTATTATTATTATTTTTAAATATACACCATAGAAATAAACCTACTGGATCAAAAAAATTGAATTAATCTCCTAGAGTCGTGTACAAGACAAATCAAAATCCTCTGGAGCAATTTGCACAATCCAAGAACTCAGAGTCCTCTTGGTCTCAACATTGTTCACAAATGCCAATTCATACATACTACAAATATTTAACACAACATTCTCATTCAATGTAAGAACAGGCACCCTCTCAAGTGCATTCTCTAGGACTTTAATGGATCCAAGCAAATCTCTAGAATACATCAGACAGAGAGCCTTGTTATTAGTGGCTATAACATCACCTGGATCTCGATCCAACACTTCTTCATACTCTCTGACCGCTGCTGTGTAATCCTTTTCAACCAAATACTGAAGAGCTTTATTACGGTGTCTCATATTTTTAAGCACTTCTGAGCTTGATGAAAATAGCACCTGACCGTTGTCCACAATAGCCTCAATTCTAGAAAACATAGTCTTGGCACCATTCAAATCACCCAGCTGCAGCTGAAGATAGCCAACCCTTGAGAGCAAGAAGGGATCCAATGGTTTTGTCTTGAGCAGCCTCTCAAGCCACTTCATGCTTGTCACGTAATCTTTCTGGCTTAGATGATGCCTCAGAATTGAGTTTATAACAAGCTCTTCTCTCCGCTGCCACCGTCTGAGACTTGTCCTTAGAGCAGAAAAATTAAACTGAACTTGAGTTGTAGACCCTGTGGATGCCTTGCCTGAGATAAACTCACCAAAATCCTCATCAAAACTATTCGAATGATGATCACGAAAACCATGACCACTACCGTGTCCCACAGGCTGCCCATCTGTCTGATTCCGAGCACCAATATCCACATGGCTGGGCTCGTCCAACTTGAGCGACTCAAACACAGAAACAACTTCACTGTCATTCAGTTGCTGCTGAATTGGTGTAGCACCAACAAAATCCAAACCACCCGAAACCACACCCACCTTCTGAATTGGAGAACCAGGAACAAAATCCAACCCCCCAGAAGACCCACCCTCAATTATCCCCGCTGGATTCACAACCACAGCCCCCTCCTTCTCTTCAGATGAGGATGTGAAGGGAAAAGGCACGGAAGATGAATTGCATTTCTGCACAGCTTCCAGGATTTCAGGTTCCTTTTCTATGGTTTCAGTTCCTCTTCCTAGGGTTTCTAGGGTTTCAGCACCTTTTTCTAGGGCTTCCGTGACGTCTTCTAGGGTTTCTGAGCCTGGCCCAAGCGAAACTTCGTTTGACAATCCGACCAAATGGTTATCCGTTTTTATCTTTAATTTTATCACACCGATCTTATTTTCAACAAATTCAAGCAACCCATACAAACGATCTAGAGTTTCTTGCCTGCGGGCGAGCCTGTGGGGCATCTCAGCGTGCAGCCACCTTAACGAAAAGGGAATCATGGAACCAAACATACCCTGATAAAAAGAGCCATGAGATTCGTACCTGTACTTAGGATCCTCAAAGTTTCCGAGGGTGTCCAGTTCTTCGGCAGCTTCTCCGTATCTTCTGAGCTTGGCAAGAGCGAGCACATTGTAGGCCATGTATGTTAGATGCTCGTGGGGCTTCTGCAGGAGACAAAGCTTGCGCGCCTGTATAACCTTTTCCAGGATTGCCCGCCATGAGCCTTGGCGAGCCAACTCTATGAGAGCTACAATGTCGTAACAGAAGTCGTTCAGAGATGAATAGCTTGGTGGATGGAGGAGCGGATCCGTTACCTTGCTGCTCTCCATGGACAAATCTTCTTTGAGAGCTTTTATCAAACAGGTTTTCTGGTCTCTGTTTTTCTACCAAAAAAATTGTCCCCGTCCTCTAAGCGAAGAGTTTTTTTTGGCCAGTCTTTGTGGAATTTTGCTGGATGTTTATATAATTTGTTTATTTTTGTCGGATTTTTTCCTAAGTGAAGTATTTTAATAATAGTCATTAAGCTTCCCTCTCCATTTCCTTCTATAAATTACACACAAAGAGACTCTCATATGAATTGGTAATAAATAACCAGCAAATTATACAAGCATTTGTTGGGATCTTGGCATTCAAGGGGAGTAATAGCTAATCTTTTTTCCCTTTTTGTCAATTGGTTTTCTTTTCATTGGTTTCGGTGAGATGATGTTTTTTCAATTATTTTTCAAGAAACTTTATATTGAATAATATTTTTTTAGTTTGAAGTTATTTTTCAATAAAATTCTACATTGAATAGTAGTTTTTATATATATATATATATATATATATATATATATATATATATATATATATATATATATATATATATATATATATATATATATATATATAAAATTTGCGGAATAACAGAGATTGCTCAGGTAAAGCTTGAAGGTCAATGCTAGCTAATCTTCTGCTTTGCATTCTTGGCTTTTCAGAGAAAAGACCTGGAGAAGACGTTGGAAGTTTTTGAAATGTAGGTTGAGATCTATTTATCAACTGTTCAATAACAGGGAATCCTATCTCAAAACCTGTTGCATCAATATGTCTTCCATATTCATCTACATTAGCATTGGCTTTTGTATAACTTACCCCTGCGGGAAAATTAGGAGGGAAAATAGTATTAAGCAACCTATATACACAACGACCACCTATGGTAGCATAAACTGACTCAGGTTGTAAAACTACTCCTTTAACCTGTAACAGTAAGCAAAAGGCTGACTGTACATATTTGTCATCTAAATTGATGGTGAAGTTCGGACGAACTGACATGAAAGCGTCACCACCCTTTTGATTATTAGAAGATTTAACTAATCTTCCTTTGAATTGAGAGATCACAGCTTGATCCCAAACTCTACACCGAGTATCAATTAAAGTTGCAAAATATTCAGCTCCTATGTCGAAGTTGAAATGTGGATGCAGAATTATATCTACTAATGAGAAGTGGACATGAAAAAATCCTTTTTCCTTCCATCTCTTAATGTCATCTGGGAGTAAGAATGGTAAATATACTGGACATATACCAACTCCAGAAACTCTAAGATTTACTTCAGATTGTCTGACAGAATGCATTACTTTAGCCCTAATGCCCTTTTCAGGATATAGATCAGAGATTTTTACTTCTGGAAATTTAAAATTGCCTTTGTCATCTATCAACTCATCTTTATCTTGGAAGTAATTATGAATAACACTGGAAAGAGAACTACTTGCATTCATTGAGCACTGACTCGCCATAATGGAGGAATAAACTTACTTGGAAACTTTGAATCCGTTCACTGCTACAATTTCTAACTTACAGCACACCCTGACGCCTGTCCTTCGGCTAAAGCGGGATTTACGGCCTTACTGTGGGTCCACAGCTACTGGTGATAGTTCCGCGTTCAGAAGTATTTGCTCCAAGAGACTTACAATGGATTTTACTCAACTCAATGAGGCAATGCCTTTTCCAAGACCCAAACTATTACCAAGATGAAAAAACGATAACTACAAAGACCTTAACAAAAAGACTGAATCCAGATTTACAATAAGCTTCTCTGAAAGTATCTATAACCTGTTGTTCAAGTTCAAAACTTTCTGGCATAATAACAAGGCTTTGACAAGGCTCTGATACCAATTTGCGGAATAACAGAATACAGACTTTTTATCTGAGAAATCTATCTAGTGAAATGATATATACCAAATCCAATAACACTTAAGAGACAGATGAGAAAGAAAATGGATAAACAAATCTTGCATTCAAAGCTTGTTCCACTATCAAAACTCATTACAAAACTAATACAATATTCAGATTCTGATCATCCAGATCGCACTAAGCGCAGGAGAGAGCATAAGTCTGATAACCTAAGACTCTTCTAAGACTTCTTCAAATCTCAAACTCGGCTTGAGAAGTAGGCGTCTTCGAGGTCCTCTTATAGAAAGAGACTGATTCCATCGAAGCAAAACTTTAACCTCTTCTTTACAATATTTTGAAATCCGCCAATAGAAGAGCGACACCAAAAAGCATCTTATCCGTAGCAACACCTCAAAAGGTAAATGCATGAACGAGGATAAGAACCAACCGACAAGAATTCCTGTAGCCATTTTAAAAAGGCGTGAACGTGGAATCCACAACAACCGTGATTATGACTCATGTCACGTACATGATGACTTTACACCCAAAAGTCACTATGGGGGTTTTGCTTTTTGTAGGGTAGCATCCTATTTGTCACATCTTAACGTGGGTGACATCACGACATAGACAAGCCCATATGCTAGCCTTAGAAGGGGATCGGATCCAAAAGATCATCCAGTAGTTTTGTGTAAGCTCTTTCCCAATCTTCATGAGTGGCATTAAATACATGATCTATCTAAACCATGTAGTAGTTTGAATAAGCAATATCATTTTCAACTCAGACTCCCATCAAGGCTGGTCTGAGTGTGATTTCCATGTGTTGAAGTCGAACTTCAGCTTTCCAATTTGCAGTGAGAGGATAAAATTCTATCCTTGGATACATATAACCAGAATGAGGATAACATTGTAAATAATCTGTAAGACTATCACAAATTCTATAAGAAAAACCAGGATATAAAAGATTAAAGAATTCTTCCATATCTGGATTAAACCTTGCTCCCACTAAGTCTGCATAATCTTCAAAAGTATCTTGGTCTAAAGTAATTCGAGTTATGAACCCAAATTTTATTGCTTTCAAAAGATTCATCTTGCTTTTCTTAGACCAATTCATACCAAAAAGACTTTTTATTCTGATGTGTATTGCTTGTCTTCCACACCAGTATCTGATCGGAGCATTGCTCATCCCGATTTCTTCTTTGAATTCATCTTCTTCTTCTGGATCTAGTATCACATGGTGAAACTGATATGCTATCTTTTCTTGCATTTCTTTGAGCCACTTATTTAAGAAATAAGTTTCCAATAAGGTAACAATTATTTCTTTTGGAAGAGAGGGTAACATTAAAGAATTTCCCCGGCCGAAATTTGCTATATAAATAGCAGCTCCATCTGACCTGTAATATTCACAATCTAAAAATTCAAGGTCAGTATAAATAGAACATGCCATTTCTCTAGTTAGAGTGTCTGCAAGAGGGTTGAGTTCTCCTTTTATCCATTCAATGTTAAAATCATAGCTTTGAAGCTCAAAATACCATCGTGCAACTCTACCTTGAGCAATGTCTTCATCTGGCTTCTTGTTCAGCAAATTTCTTATGGCTTGACTATCTGTGCGGACAGTAAAATGGACTGGTTTCAAAAATATCTTAAATTTCTTAATTCCATTTTTAACTGCCAAAATCTCTTTCTCATATATGTGGTATCTAGTTTGTGTGTCTGTGAATGTTCCAGATCTGTAACCACATATGTTCTTTTTTCCTGTGTCTTCTTCCTGAATCAGAACAGCAGACCATGTTTTATCAAAAGCATCAGTATATAAAAATAATGGAAAATTTTCAACAGGATTTTGTAGTGCTGGTAACTGTTCACATTTTGCCTTAATCCGTTGAACTGCTTCTGTAGCTTCTGCAAACCATTCTTCTATGTTGTCTTTTAAATGGTGCTGGATAATTCTCCTGTCTTCTGCTAATGGATAATTAAATGAGTGAATTATATCATTCAGAGGCTTGTAATTGATGCACAATCTTTTCTTTCCTCTTAATTGCTCTGCTCTTTTGTTGACTAAGAATGCTGGACAAGAGAATGGACTTTTACTTTCTCTTATGAAATTTCCTTCTAACAACTCTTGTAGTTGTTCATCTATTTCTTTAGTTTCTGTTGGGCTCATCAGATATGCTGGCTCATATGGGATTATAGACTTGCATTCTGGTCTTATTTGGATTTCACATTCTTCATGTTCTTGTGACCAGAATTGTAGAGGGTTAGGACTACAACAATTTTCTTCAAATAACCTTGCTAACTCTGAAAAAGGTTTTTCTATTGCTTCCTTGCCTGATTCTTGTCTTTTTCTCTTCTTCTGGAGGTCAAATTTATGATTTACAATTTTTAGCATAGGTATCTCAATTTGACCGTCTTCATGTTTCAAAGATATCTTGTGTTTCCAGAACTGAAGAGGTTCATATTTTGTAAAGAACAAAAATCCTAGTAATACATCATCCTCTAAGTCATTGTATTCAATAAAATCTCTTATGAACATTTTTCCCATAATTTCAATGTGAACATCTTATGCATACCTGCCCATCTGTATTCTCTGTCCATTGATTGCATAGCTTTGTGGAAGATCTGCTTTTTCTTTCCAAAATGATGATGGAATAGCATTGGTTTTTGCCAATGATCTTGACGATCCCGTATCCACAAAAGCATCTAATGGTATCTTCTTATATCCAGGAAAACAAAAGTTTATTCTGATATAATTACCATTGTTTGCAAGTAATAGAGAGCAATTTCTTTCTGGACTTACTTGAAGATTGTCACTGCTGCTGTTGCTGCTGCTGCTGCTGCTGTGTTCTGTAGTTTGTTCTTCCTTCTGTTGCTCAGCTTATGCTTTAAAGAGAAAATCTTTTATTTCTCCTACCTCCGCAGAAAGATTCCTGATTTCCTTTTGCTGCATTTTGAGTAATCTTTTAAGATCACTGACATCATTAATCAAAAGATCAAATTTTTTGAAGATGCCTATTATATCAGGATCTGGAGGAGAATGTTTGTGACTTCTGGAAGAAGAACTTTCTTGTTTATCTCTTTTTTTCCATGGTGGAATCTTATATCCATGGTCAATATATTTTGCTTCTTTGAAAGAAGGTTTTTTCTAAAGTTTGAGCTGCTTCTCAACTTCCATTTTTTCTTTTTCTAAGTTTTTCATCTTAGAAAGATGTTGATGTACTGCCTTCTTTCTTTCTTCTCTGGTCCCAGCTAGCTTATAAGGATCCTTATATTTTTCAATTTGGATCTAGGTGTTAAGATCTGAGAGAGTAGTCTTTAATAATGAGACGAGAAAGTCTTCATCAGATTCTATTTCTGGACTACTAGAGGAAGAAGATAGATTCTGCATTTTTCTTCTATCTTTAGATCTTAGCATATAATTGGTTTCTGGGACTATCTCAACTAACTCATATAAATCTGTTAGATCATCAGTATAATGTACAACTTCCCATCCTGGATTATTCCTTTCAAAACTGGCATAAATCTTTGTTCCAGGATTTAATTTCTTAGGACAGTTAGTAGCATAATGAGGTCTGTTGCAAATGAAACATTTGACCCTTTTATTACTCTGGTTATTTCTCTTTTTTAATAACCAAGGAGGTGTATAATCTCTTCTTTTTTGATAAGGAATAGCCTTATATAATTGGTTTTCTTTTCATTGGTTTCGGTGAGATGATGTTTTTTCAATTATTTTTCAAGAAAACTTTATATTGAATAATATTTTTTTAGTTTGAAGTTATTTTCCAATAAAATTCTACATTGAATAGTAGTTTATATATATATATATATATATATGTTTTTTCAATTATTTTTCAAGAAAACTTTATATTGAATAATATTTTTTTAGTTTGAAGTCATTTTTCAATAAAATTCTACATTGAATAGTAGTATATATATATATATATTTTTGTTGAGTTACTAACATAATATTCTTGATATCTATTGTACTTAGAATTTGGAATTGTGTTCTTGTCATTAGATTTAGATGGATTGAATGATGGAATGTTGTACTTAAGTGTATCTCTTGGTTTTTTACATTTATAGGCATCAACTAGCGTGTTTCTACTATTGAGCATATGAAAACACAACCATAGAGCTCCATTGTGCCACTATCAAGCTAGAAGGAGCAACATTTTGCTCCCTCTCTATATTTTTATGTTACCAAACTTTATGAACAAAAGAACAGTGTGGAAAATCACTCTACTAGAGGTACCTAAATCAAAGCCCATCTTGATTTGCTCAATGTTAGGGATAGAATTTTTAAGAAGTCTTTCTAATCTCTAAGAGTTCGCCATATATCTCATATGATTAATCTCATCATACTTCTCATATGATCAAGCCCATTGAAGAAGGATCTCAACTCTTAGAGGAGCTTCCCACCATTATGCAAACCTCTGTTTGTCACCATGAACATGTTTCCAAAGCCAACAACCCTTCTCTAAAGTAATCAAATACTCTTCATTGGTGTATTTAAGTGGTACCCTATTAGGTTTCACCATCACAGAGAATTTTGTGTGAGCAAATTTTAACTCAAGAAGATCTTTTTGAGGCCTTGTTCCTAATGGTCAATGATAAAGCTCCAAGATGTGATGGATTTCCTTGTGACTTTTATAAAGCCTTTTAGGGTATGGTTAGTAATGACCTGTATAGAGTCAATCTATAAGAATATAGTTTAAAACCCATAAGAAATATTATTAATAAAGGAAATATTAAAGTGCATGCTTAGACTATAGATCTAAAGGATATTTACAAATGGTATCTAATCACCTTGCTCAATGGATCTTACAAGATCATTACCAAGCTCTTTCTCGCAAGTTGCACAATTTTCTCCCTTCAATTCTTTATCAAAAGAAAGATCTTACCAAGCTCTTCCCTTCTGACATGGTACTAGGTTAGAGGGTTCAATTAAAAACTCTCTAACCATAAAACAAATAAATAAACATGCAACATGAAACAACAATACGGAAGTGGTTGCAGCCTATCATGGCTTAAAGTTGGCACAAGTGAAAGGTTACAAGAAAGTGTGGCTTGAGGGGGATTCTCTCAATATTATTAATAATTTGAAGAATTGTGTTGCCCCTTCATGGACTATTAAATCTTTGATTATGGATGCTATTGATATTCTTAAATCCTTCGATGAGTTATATTTCTCATATTTGGAGAGAAGGAAATGGATTAAATCTAATGTTTTCGCTAATCTTGGTGTTAGGGGTATTAGGGAATGGGGTGCGAACGACCCCATCCCTATGGAGGCAATTGCTTGTATTAATCATGATTGCCTAAATTGATAACTTGGTTGATTATTTTTTAATGCTCGGGGCTTGCATGACTATTTTCACATGGCAGGTTATTATGTGGAGTGATGGTAAGCTAGATTTGGATCGAGTTGATTGTACCTAGGTTGATATCTGTATGGAACGAAAATTTAGGCTCATTATTTTCCCCTGCCATAATTCCATTGTCACAGATTGTGGGCATTCTTTGTGTCTCCTTCTCAAGGTTTCTCCTTATTGCTTTCAAGGTTTTCAAGCTTCTCAGATCTACAATTTTTGATGCCATGGGAGGAGATAGGAATCGTGTAGAGCCTTTCTCCTGCGATGTTGTTAATAACAAGTAGGAGGTGTGGTGTGTTTTAGAGGAAGGTGGGTTGACTCCATATATAGAAAGGTTGCATGGAAACAACTTGCAGACGATGAATTTGTTTGCTAAAGCATGAAACAATAGGGTTTTAAAATTAGGAGGAACAAAATTTGATGTGAATGAGGATTTTATAGCTAATATCACTGGGTTGTCTACGGATGGCAAGAAAGTTTTTAGAGACAAGAAGGAATCGCAGGCTGCCATGCAAATATTTTTCAAAGGGGATGAAGCTCAAGACCTAAAGATGACAAAGAGTGGTGGGTACCAATGAAGCTCTCTCAAGGCGCTTTGGGGTGATGTGGCTGAGGAACTCATGAGGTATATTACCCTCAAAGGTCATTTCTCTGCAGTAAATGCTTACCATTTTGTTATGCTTAATCATTTCTACCATAAAAATAGAATTTATTTTCCTTATTATCTCTTTGTGTCACTAGATTCTAGTCTGAAGGACCATAAAAGGAACCCCAAAAATATGGTATTGCATGTTGGGCTCATTCTTTTAATCTTTGACTATGCTAAATCTTTTGAGGTGTCTAAGTCGATTGCTACTCCTAAGGGTAAGCAACAAAAGCTAGCTGTGGAGTATGAAACAATTTCTAAAGAGGAGTTGATTAGCAAGAAAGGGAAGAAGAGGAAACTTGTGTTGGAAGAGGAATCAAGGTCTGAGGAGGACTTGGACTATGTCTCAGATTCTCTTGCTTCCATGGAGATGGTTTCACAACCCCCTGAAGTGGGTAATTCTAAGAAAGGGGTGTTGAGCCCTAACAAGGGTTATGAGACATGCAATGAGGATATTGTTGCTGAAAAAGCCAAGTAGATGCCTGAAGGAGAAGATTGAAATGGTTGGTGAGGTGTCTTTTTCGCCCCCTATTTTGGGGACAAAGCATAATAAGGATCCAAAGAAGGGTAGTAACAAGAAACTAGTTGTTAGGTCTGTGAGTCAATTGCTTCGGATGCAAGTTGTTTGTCCCCTTAAGATGGCTGGTGGGCAAGGCGTTGTGGATTTGGACTCGTAGAAGAGAAGGAAGTATGTTGCTAAGGAGATTGTAGACTCTATTCAAAAAATCAAAATGTCAGTTGCTGGTGATAAGGGTAAGGACATCTCTACTAGTCAGGTCAAGGTTAGCTCCTCTCAGGAGGATGATGTTGTGGGTAAGGGTGTTTTTAACTTTTACCGTGAAGATATTTCTAATGTTTTAGGAATGGCTAGAGAGGGCTCCATTATTTTTCTCAAATTGTTTAAATGGGTGTTCCATGAACTTAACATGGCCAATGTTAAAGTTCGGGGTACGATGAGTAAAGCTAGTGAGTCTTCGATTCAAAATCAAATTGATGAACTGTTTGATTCTTTGAAAATTGTGGCGAATGGAACATTGAAGATGAAGTAAACTCTTGAGGAAATAATTTCCACCCTTGAGGACCAGATGGAGAGGATTTGTGCTAATCCAGAGAAGGGTGGGGAGGGGACTAAATTTGTGGTTAAGTTTGAGTCTGTGGGAATTTCCTCTCCGTTTGATAGTTCCAAGAAACGCAAGGAGATTGCTCCTAGTGAGGAGACTGGTGTTGTTGGCAGGCTTATGGAGGAAGAGGTTTTTGTTGATAAGGGTGGTGATAAGCATAATGTTTTGATTACTAAGGTGAATTTGAGTGGGCCTGTGGATAGAACGAAAATGAGACCAAGGTTTAGATTGGGACTCCTATTAAATATTTGTCTGAAGTCATGGATGACTGTCAGAAGGTTGTGGCGAGCGACATGGAGGCTACTGATATCTTGAAGAATATGTAGTGCTACTACTTTTGTCCCTCCTTTTTGGTTGTTGTCACGCTGATGGTGTGCTATTTTTGGGCTACTATATGCTTTCTGTAGTTATCTTTAGTTTCAGCTAATCTTTTTTGTAAAGGGTTTTGAGCCCCTTCAAAACCCGTTTTTACCTCTAATCAAAAACATGAAACAACAATAGCACAATGTAATATAGAATATTATAATGTGAATGATTAATAAATCTTAAATAAAAGATAATTTCAATGAAGCTTCAATGAACTTGTAACATGTCAAGATCAACCATTTGATTATAAAATAGATCAATAAGATATTTCATAATAAATAAACTCAAGTAATGATTGATGTGATAACCTTATTGTCCTTCATTAGATTTTTCCTCTCATTTCTTTACAAAATTATATCCCTTGTGTTTCTCTAGTTCTACTCTTTGTCTTCAAATCATATTGAACTATTCTTTATATAGGAAAATGCATAATGATTTATGCCTCTTGGAGCTATGTTACACTAACCCTAAGGAATGTAAAAAGGATCAACAACCCACTATTAAATTTTTGGATCATTAGTTGTCTCTAACATTTGATACATCACCCTATGTAGCATGAAATATAAATGTAATGAGTTAATCCAACCTAACCATTGCTTCTTAATCTAAGAGTCTTCACATGTGATGCAATTTTATACATGATCCCTCTTAAAAATCATTTAAATAAAGAACCTTAGGAACTAGGAAAAGATTTTTTTCTACAAACCAATAATAAAGTTTTGTCTATTCATTATATAGTCTAATTCAAGTCCCTTAACTAAAAATTATAGACATGTTAATGATATCATCATCAAAATCAATAAGAATGTGAAGGATATTATTGAAAGCCAACCATAACCCTAGATATTGAAAATTTATTACTATAAATATTTATAGATGTTGACTAACTATGATGATATATATGAAGCTAAATATCAAATAAATAACAAACGTGGAAGAATGTGGTAACCAAAAACTACCACATTTTTTTGAAAAACAACTACAAAATGTGCCTAGAACACTTGCAACAAAATAAACATTAAAATAAAATATTTTTGGTGACACAATATTTAAGTATGCTCCTACATTAGGCACTCTAACTAACTAAAAATTTGAGTCCCTCACTTTGGGATGGCTAGAGGGAAACCAAACAAATTCAACTCATAAATAGATAACCATGTCAAATATTCAATCAACCTTCCTTTGCACTCAACCAAATATTCTTCATACTTATTACTTATAGTTCTCTTTCCTATTAAATCCACCTCAATTACTCACAAGAGCCAATAATCATCCACATAACCAAATAGCCTTCCACAAGAGATAAGAAAAACATAATGTTATAATGCCAATAATCATATGATGGAAAATGTACATAGAGACCTTTATATATAAAGGCAAGGGTGAATAAAGAAGTTAGTTGGGGTAAGTTTCTACCCGACATGTGGAAATGAAAAGTGTCTAACAAGTTTCATATGCATATGACTTGAGATAAAAAAGAAAACATATATAAGTAAACTTAACTAACTAGATGTGAATTTATGACTTATAAAGTAACTAGAAAACTAAAGGCACTTTTGACGCCAACACCCACACTTAAGTGCAACTTAGGGAGAGAGAAATAATAAGGTTGGGTCCCAACAACAAGACTTGGTGAAGTACCCATATACAAAATAATCACTCATAAATGAAGAAAATGAGAAAACCTATATGAATAAGATATTCCCCAAAAGAGAGAAAATGATAAGGAATAATAAGCCTAGAGTAAAAAACTATCCTAGATTAGGAACACGAAGAAATCCATTAATGGAAACACAAAGAACTACTAAAGAGTAATTGTTATACTATTGAAACCAAAAAACCTCCACTATAATTAGGATGAAGATGAGAACCAAAGAGGCACAAATCTACATAAGTGACCACAATAAAACTACTTGAATATTGCATAGATTGAAAAAATAAACAATCTAATAGTAAAAAATACAAATGGCGCATCAATTTGTAAACGTGACCAAAATGACATTACTCAAATAACACAAAGATGGTAAATTTGCACCAATATATAGCAACAAGGTAATAGTCTGGAAGTAAAAAATGCAAGTACCAAAGTTTCAAGAATGTTGATCAGCTAAATAAGATAGAATGCCACCTCCATATATAGCAATGTAAGAGTGTTTATAAGGTATCAATTCCATCTCACCAAAATGCATGGGTAACTAGCCACTACATCCACCTAGTACATAAGAATTAAAAAATAGAGACATAGCTCAGTCCAAAAGTGAAACCAAAGAAGTATTATCACTTGAGTTAAAATAGTATGATACCTTTCATAATAATAATAAGAGAGATATATAGAAAATCCACTAAAATTGTGTATTACGACATAGTGAAAGAATTTGAGGAAGCAACATAAAAAAACAATACTATGTACCTTCAACTAAAATAAGGTATGCATAAACAAGGTACACTTACTTGAAGTAGAGAAGGTTATGCTAGAAAAACCAAAGCACACATAAAAAATCACTCATAACAGTATTATAAATACACTGTGACACTTTATTTTAGTGCAATATTATAGTTTTTTAGTATAAGTTACAAGATGGTTTTCAAGGAAAATATTAAGGCTTGATTCCATTATAATGAAAGAAAGTATGAGTTTTAAATTGGAACTATAAAATATGTTGATAAAAAAATAGCAAAAAAAATATATATTCCAATGTGAAGTTCTTGGAAAGAGATTTTTGTTGACTATAAAAATTTGAAAAATGGACACTCCAAGAAAAGTTATGTCAAGTTAAAGAAAAAAATATAAATATAGGTTTCAAATAGAAATTATAGGCACCTATAGCAAAACCAACCGAATCAACTAGATTACTATGTAGTACTTTGAAAGATATTTCTATAAACTATGAGAAGTCAAAAAAGTGATAACTCAGGAAAACGTTATGGATCCCAAAAGAATTGCTCACTTAAAGCACTCAAAATAAACACCCCCAACACTATTGGGGTGGCTAGAGGGTGGTGCTAGCTACCTAGGTTAAGAAATTATGGGACTCTTATAGTAAATTTGGGTGGTACAAGAGGTGAAGAATGGTGGTGGTGGCATTGTCACAACACACACCACTCAAGGTGGCACCAATGTTGTAGAAGGATTTAGGCCCTATGGGTTGGGTGTAGCCAAGGGATGGAACCTACAACTATTTATTGACCTTTTTATCCTTTTCATCAACCCTATTACTATAGAAATATATTGATATAGTTCTTGCACAGAGTTGTAAAAAAATATTAAAAGAAAGACTATTTTTAAATGAAGAAACTATACCAACCAAACAATCCAAATTTGAAATAGGCAAGCATAGAGATGGTAGAACCTATGCAAAAATAGTAAAACATCATATGGTTGTATAAAATATATATAATTATGCATTGCTCCTATGGAGATACCCTTAAAAAAATTCAATCACAACAATAAAAATCTATTGAAGTTACTGTCAATCCATACATATTTAGGCCTTCTAGACTCAATAGTGAGGTTAGTTTTTCTTCAGGATGTATTGTATGAACTTAGGGATTGATAATATCTTGAATTAACATCTTATCATTACATAAATATTAATTTTTTATCAAATTAATCTTTACATGAACCAAAGGATTTAATATGAAATTAGGTTAAACACCCTTCTTCATAGGGAAATTCTAAAACATTATAATTTCAAGGTTAGATCCTTTCTTTCTACCATACGTGATCACAACAAAAAAATTAATTCCACATGATTCCTCACAAGCTCATGGGCCTAGTTTTTGAACCTAATGCTCATACCCTCAATTAGTTATTCTAGGATACTCATTATCCAAAAATCATATTTTAATACCTATTTTGATATTACTTCAACGTGTTGGCCAATAGCTTAACATGTTTTATTACCATACTATGATCATTCACAGTTATGTTTAAATTTACTCATAGGTGCAATTCATTTTCCTTGTCTTTTCCCAACTAGGATAATCATTTCAAGATTTAGTCACCATTGATAATAAACATTTCAAAATAACTCACAATTTTCTAAATGCACAAGATGTATCAAGATCTCAAGCCTTGTGTCTAAACCAAGAACTATGATACCACATGTAAATACCCACTTGGTTGAATAACAAATTTATTTTTCTTAAAATATAACAAAGTAGAATAAAAATATGTGCAATGTGCATGCCCTTTTGACTTAATTGAATACTTAGGAAATAGCAAATTCATGCTATCTTGTCCAATATGGGACATTTAAATTTATTAGCCAATCCAGAATCTTCTATTCACTGAGATTACTTGTCCATATGGGATGAATAAAATAGCAACAAATTTAGTTCATTTATCAATCCAAAATGAGATAGGAAACATAATCAGGTATACAGGCTTAAAAGGATAGATAATATTATATGTTCTCTAGCTAGAGAATTGGATTCATTGGGACCAATGGGTCCTAAGCCACCCACACAAAAATCATAGTATGCTCATAATATTATACCGAGGTTTTGTATGAGTCATATAATAGTATCTTGTACCTTAGATTTTTTGCTACTCACCAAGTACAAGTAAATCCACCTTGGGGATTCTTTTGAGTATCAATGTTAGTCATATTTTATCTTAATTTACAAATTAGATTTTGAGTTTACTGATTCTTTAAAAGTAGTGTTACATCATGCCAAAAATCTCTATGTACTTATGTATTAGAAACATCCTTCATTCATCAAATTTCCTACATACCACTTATCTATGGGATCAAGGTACAACAAAACTAGGCTTACATAAATATGTATTTCTATTTGTTTATATGTTTTATATAAATGTACAAGTGGGTATGCAATCCTTTAGAGGGTCCAATGTTCCTGTAATATTATTCATCGACTACCACCCACTTAGATGAAATATAGACATAATCCTATAACTAAAATAAAAAACTCTACATACACACTCTAAGGAGGTGTTTGACATTAAATTTTGATTGAAAATATTTTCATGTTTACCTAGAATGCAAGTTTGGTTTTTCTTTATTTAAAGAAAGGTTGGTTTTTTGTATTAGGTGTATAATACCCAATACCTAAGAGATTACTTTTACATAAATACATCAATAAATCCAATAACTAATTTACTCTCAACTAATATAATTCTTATCCCAAATAAATAGGATGATAAAATATACCAATTAGCCATGTTAGATACACATATATGCACAACAAAATAATTGTTCATAACCATAATTATTCAATTGAAATTCAATATGTCTCTACAAAACTATGCAAACTTACCATTTGCTAAAAGTGATTTGCATGAATTCATACTCATTAGTAATTTATAATATTTTTTATATCAAATACCACTTTTTATTATCCTCAAAAATACATAACTTATACCTAATAACTTCTATTATTATTCTTATCGGTGATTCTTTTTTGTGACTAGGCTTTAGTGGCTAGGTGGAGTTCCATGTTTTATTTCAAGACCTAGATTTTTACTAAGCTGTTAGATGTCTCTGTAGTTTCTGTGGATACATTCCCATGTGTTGTGATGGTGTTGGTTCAACATTTTTCTATGGTGCTCTTCTTGTTGAAGTTGGTCTTGGTTTCTTTGGAGGTATGGAGGACTAGGTGGTATTTAGAATTTATTTTGAAGACCCAGATGCTTTTGTTGCTAGCGTTTGCTTGGCTCATTCTTTCTGTTGCAGTCCTAGACTTCTCTCTGAATGCTGGGTCTTCTTTTGAGGTGGAGACCTCTCCTAAGGAGGTGGAGTCCTCTCCTATTGCGGGTGAGGTGTATTATGTAGGAACTCAGAGAATACGATGTACGTCCTTGAGTGTGATAGTCATTTCCCCGATGGGAAAATGAAAGGTACAGGTGTTTGTGTCCCAATGCTCGCACAAAGCCATAAGCATTGCATCATGGTATCTCATAGGTGGCATCATGTATGCCCAATAGATACCCACTGACTACAAATGCTTTGTCTCTGCTGTTGATAGCACTGGTGATTGATCTCTCAAAAATGACAGCTATCTTCCTCCTAGCCGCTGTCGCGACTGGGCAAGAACCTATCCAAATCATCATAAAATGCTCTAAAAGTTCATCTAGTCTCTTCAATTCTCCAATTATTCATCAAGCAAGTGTGCTAAAGTCAATATAGTGTTCTATTCTAATGGCCCTAGAAAATTTAGAACCTTTTTTGACCATTTTGCAAAGAAACAAGGACACTTCACGAAGAAATAGGACACTTCATGAAGAAATAGGACACTTCACGAAGAAACGGGACACTTTGCGAACAAAAGGGACACTTTGCAAAAAAAGGGGACACTTTGCAAAAAAAATTTCCAAGAACCCTACATTAACCTATCCTTGCATAAACATCATTACAAAATCATCAAATCACATGGTGAAAGTTGTAGAATTGACTCACCTCATGATACCGCTCGCCCCATGCTACTTGCTCACAAAGATCGTCCAGCTACGAAGGTGTGTAATCTTGTCTGCTTGGCATCTTCTTCTCCTAGTTGTCACTCTCAAGCTACAATGAAGGTTAAATGAATAGTAAGTGACAAATTACTTTCATCCCTTTCTTTTACTCACTTTTCACCTCTTTTTACTCTCACATTTTAACCTAATGTTATAATCTTTTCCAACAAATTTCTACTATAATCTTTCTTAAACTTAACACAATAGGTGCTAGGGTAATTCATTTTTGATGTCGTTTGATGCATTGGAATCGTGATTCCATTCCTGACATCATCATTTACCTATCGTTATGTGGCATGGTACTTGGAAATTCCCTACAGTATGGTGTATCTTCTTCGATGTGGCTAGATTGCTACCTTGATTCCACCTCCATAAAGCAAGTAGAATCAAGGTGGGTCATACATCACTACTATATTTGACTACAAATTTTGACGAATGTTTGGTGACATATCGACAAAATATTGTCAACTTGTCGACGCAACACTAATTTAAATTTCGTCCCTGGATTTTAGTCACTTTAACGACCAATTTTTATACGTCAAAACCACGACCCATCGGCAGTCAGTGCCACATAAAATTTTAGCGGTGTCCATCACAAAATTGACGTAAATTCATCCATCTATCGATGCAAAAAATGCAAAACATTGCAGAACGCCCATTTGGAATCGTCAAAAAAACACCAAACGTTCATCCATTTTTTGACGAGGTGGAACAAACCGTCATTGTCATTATGACGAAAACTACATCACATGTACAACAACCTTGTCACAAATTTTTTTGGTTCGTCGAGCTATGTTCGTCGAAATTGAGATGAAACCCGACAGTTTTTAAAAAAAAATCATTCAAACATCTTCCCTCAGAGAACTAGAACATTAGCAATTATCATTTGACAGTGTATCAAAAGTTTGAAAGGTAACAAACATGTAGCCTTTGATGTCTACACTCTCCATATACGTGTCTCATTAAAGCCTGTCAGTTTCTTTGCATGCATAGATAAAAATCTCAATTCACAAACCCAGAGTTGAATCTCCTTTCTTACAGAGAAAAGACGATATAGAAGAAAACAACACCTTATCACAAGGAGCTAATTGGTAACATATAACATATAACATTCATTCTTTCAATTTTTACATATTATCAAAAATATGGTTGTCAAAAATATTAGTTTTTAACATTCATTAACATATTATCAAAAATATGGTTGTCATAATATGATTACAATCACTTTTTTTTGTAGCTAAAAAAATAAGTGGAGTATCATTTTCTAAATCATCTATCCACCCTTCAGTTGTTCTGCCCTCTGCTCATGATCTTAATGTATTCCTAGTCTTGTACTCATGACGTGGAGGCCGCTGCAAGGGGGGGTCTACTGCAATAACAAAGAAATGTTAAATTGATATGTTTTATTATTATTGTTACAAATATTTCATTAATTAAAAGAACATTAGAATGGTTTTCTTTACCTAATAGGGCCACATCATGTTCTTGATCTTGTCTTATAGCCTCATGCTCAACATGTTGAACACCCTCTAAATCTTCTAGAGTTGAAACATGAAAAGTTACATTAATTAATACACCAATTGCAATTAAATATGTTTAAAAGAACATTAAAGTGGTCCTCTTTACTTGACGGGGCCACATCATATTTTGTTGATGTGTTTTTTTATTCACTTCTCAACATAGGCAGTGCGTAGGTGCACTACCTCTCTTGAAAGAAAATATTCCACAATCAGATTGCAAAACACTATCCCAAGGTCTCTAATGTCAGGTCTTGACAGTGCTTGGAATATCTCAGTTGTTTGATGCGATTTTGCTGGAATCACAAGGTGGACTTACGGATGAGTTACAAAGCATGGGAAGTTGGGTCTTGAAATGGAGTTCCTAAGATGGAGAAGTTGTTGTGGTTTGCTGTAGGTTCAAACAACAGTCTTGAACTCCATTTTTATCATTGGATTTAGCTTTACAATGTGCAATGAACCTTTCCTAAGGTACTTATTAAAAAAAAGGAAAAAAGGTAGGGAAGAGAGAAGGTTCCTGGATTTGAAACTACAAATGAACAGTGATCATGGAGGCTGCTACAGTAGACAAACTCCCTAAATTGGGTTTTTCTTGGCCAAAAGAAACCTACAGTTGCACAAAACTAGTGCAATCTTCTAAAGACTGCAGATTTTCAAATTGCATATGCACATCATGCACATGCGATTGAACTAAGTTGCAACATTGAAATCAAGAAGCCCAGGCTAACTTTACACAACAGTTTGTCATCAACAAGTGTTAAAAGTATGGGCTGAAAGTTCATCAAATACCATAACAACAATTTCCATTATCACCTCCATTCAAAAATCTACAACTAAAACTACTATGAAAGTTGAACCATGCATACATAAAGAGAAAAATCAAAAGGAACACCCATAAATCATGCAATGTTGCTTTCTATTGTTGTAGAATGTCTTTACATCAGTTCTCCAACCCTTACAAATGAGAGGCAAGCCCCTATTTATAGTTTTCCAAATCCCAAATGAATGGCTAGGATTAATTCACAATGAGTGGCCCCAATTTGATTTACATTAGGGTTTCACCTACCCCACAATATTCAGCAATTAAAAATGCATTCCTTGTCTTTTCTTTGTTTTGTCATCTTGTGCCAGTCACTCTAGCAATTTCGTCATTTAGCTAATTTCCCTTTTCAATGTAGCATAAACTACCTGAAAGTTTCCCTCTTATTTGATGTGTTTGCAATGTTCTTCCTTGGATCAAACGAGCCCATTGACGATTGGCATCAATGGATTGGTTGCCCCTGATTCAGGCGGACAACTCCCTTATGCTTTCTTCAAGGCCACCCCCTTGTATTTTGCCACTGACTCCTTGGCACAGGCCTTCTTCTAACGCTGACCCTGTTGGTGGGTGCTAGGGGGAGGCGAACATGAAATGAATGGTGACATGAGCTATGGGCATTCCTTGTTCAACTTTCTCGATGGGTCTCTTCGACAGACCCACGGTAGGTTTCTTGAATCCTACATACATGAAGTGTCGTAAGTGCTTTCATACACAAATCAAAGAAAACAATAGTCAAATTTTGCAAAATCCTTGTTAGATCCATTCATGCATCATCAAAAGATCATAATATTCATAATTGGAGCTCATTTGGACCATAAACATTAATGTGGGCCCAAGGGGGCAGGCAACAAATGGGGGACAACAAACTGAAAGGGAAGTTCCCGGACCCCACAAAACATAGCAAAACTGAGATTTTCAATTATGGCACATGGGAAAAGGGGAAGGAAGAGTGCCCAGAAAAAATTCCTTAAGATTGGACCCATTTGAAAAAATCGGAAGCTCAAAACGGCCACGGAGAGGCTGGGTCCCGGAAATGGCCATGAAGGGGCTGGGCCTCAGAAATGGCCACGAAGGGGCCAGGTCCCGAAGGCCGGGTTGTCGGGGCTCCACGAATGTTCAAAACGGCCACGGAGAGACGGAGTCCCAGAAATAGCCACAGAGGGGCCGGGTCCCGGAGGTCGGGTCGCCGGGGGCTGACAGATGTTCAAAATGGCCATGGAGGGATGGAGTCCTGGAAACAGCCACACAGGGGCCGGGTCTCGGAGGCTGGGTCGTCGAGGCTCCACAGATGTTCCAAAATGATCATGGAGGGACGAAGTCCCAGAAACAGCCATGGAGGGGTTGGGTCTTGGAGGTCGGGTCACCGAGGGCCGACAGATGTTCAAAACGGCCACAGAGGGATGGAGTCCTGGGAATAGCCATGGAGGGGCCGGGTCCCGGAGGCCGGGTCGCCGGGCTCCGACAGATGTTCAAAACGGCCACGGAGGGGACGGATCCCGGAGGACGGGTCGTCGGGGCTCCACGAATATTCCAAAATAGCCACGGAGGGAAGGAGTCCTGGTAACGGCCACGAAGGGGCTGGGTCGCCGAGGCTCCATGGATGTTCCAAAATGGCCAAAGGGGGACGAAGTTCCGAAACCACTGAAACTTAACAGAACGTTGACGAAAATTTGGTAGTTCACTTAGGCACCTCAAACACATCCCAAATCCACTAGAAATTTGTCCCCAAAGTAAAAAATGTGGAAAGCAGACCGACAGGGGTCCACAAATGTTTCCAAAACAGCCAAAGAGGAAGGGAGTTCCGGAGGGAAAGTTCTGAAACCACCGAAACTTAACGAAACGTTGACGAAACCTTGGCAGTTTACTTAGGCACCACAAAAACATCCCAAATCCACCAAAAAGTTGTCCCCAAAGTCAAAAATGTGGAAATCGGACTGGCAGGGGTCCACAGATGTTTCCAAAACAGCCAAAGAGGAAGGGAGTTCTGGAGGGAAAGTTCTTAAACCACCAAAACTTAACGGAACGTTGACGAAACTTTGGCAGTTCATTTAGGCACCTCAAACACATCCCAAATCCACCAAAAAGTTATCCCCAAAGTCAAAAATGTGGAAATCAGACTGATAGGGGTCCACGAATGTTTCCAAAACAACCAAAGAGGAAGGGAGTTCCAGAGGGAAAGTTCTGAAACCACCGAAACTTAACGAAACGTTGACGAAACCTTGGCAGTTCATTTAGGCACCACAAACACATCCCAAATCCACCAGAAAGTTGGCCCCAAAGTCAAAAATGTGGATAGCAGACTAGTAGGGGTTCACAGATGTTTCCAAAACAACCAAAAAGGGAGGGAATTCTGAAGGGAAAGTTCTGAAACCACCGAAACTTAACAGAACGTTGATGAAACCTTGGCAGTTCATTTAGGCACCACAAACACATCCCAAATCCACCAGAAAGTTGGCCCCAAAGTCATAAATGTAGAAACCAGACCGACAGGGGTTCACAGATGTTTCCAAAATAGCCAGAGAGGGAGGGAGTTCCAGAGGGAAAGTTCTGAAACCACCAAAACTTAACGGAACGTTGACGAAACCTTGGCAGTTCATTTAGGCACCACAAACACATCCCAAATCCACCAAAAATTTATCTCCAAAGTCAAAAATGTGGAAAAAAAGTGAATCAAGCAATCAAGGACCAAGTTAGCAAGAACAAGACAAAAGGCAGAAAAGGGACGGGGGACTTTTTCTCCCTGGACTTGAATACCCCAAGTAGGTGAATTTGGTAAGGGGGATTTGATCGTTTGAAGGCACATGACTAATTTGGGCTTGGAAAATGGGGCACACAAAACAAGATAGGAGCAAAGCAGCCTATTAAGAGCAAGAAAAGGGGGTCCCTGCCTACGGCGGAGCGTGTCTGCAAAACATGCACAACAAATGGCGACTCACTGGGGAAACGCTCGAGAGCATTTCGATGACAAACTGGAATCACGAACCCAGAATCTCTGGTTCTGACCTTCATGCTAGGGCAAACAAACCAGACGCTCAACTAAAGGATCAAAACCACTAGCCAACCCAACCTTTAGTATGCTGAAAATCCAAGTGTGTGCAATTGCGTTAATTCCCATCCTTCGGTTGCTACAAGAACCCAAGCTCTATCAATTCAAGCTACATAGTTTATTCTAACTCCAAAAGCATCTGGGACATTGCCTTGCTGCCAGTCAGGCGTCCATAGCCCCAATGAGGTTGTCATTGTGATTGTCTTGAACATTGCTCTACTGCCGGCCGGGCGTCCATAGCCTCGGTAGAGTTGCTCAGATACCCCTAAAAAGTTGTTTTTTTTTTAATTTTCAATGTTTTCTTTCTTTCTTTCTTTTCTCTTTTCAACTCTTTTATTTCAACCTGCAAGCATTGAAGCTCGCGCTCAGGGCTGAGAATCATAGTGGCGCTGGAGAAAAATTTTATATTTTTCACTTAACTAGACTTCACAAAAGGCCCTATAGTGACCGTTGGATTCTTAAGATGTGTAAGAGCTGTAAGATTTCAGAATATGTCAGAGTCAGATTAAACCAACAACTTATCCTCTTTGAATCAAACACCCAGATCACTTGACACTAACAAAAGACCTTCACCATCCACTCTGAAGACTTGATTAGAGTTTGACAAAGAAATATGTAGAACAACCCCAGGCGATAAGTATGGTTGTTGTGCACACAGATGTGCCCAGCTAAAAGTAGAACCCCGAGCAAAGCAGGAACAAAGTGAAAGCAAACAAAAAAAAACAACCTACAAAGCAAGCAACCTACACACACCAACTAACCTAAGGAAAGTGGGAAAACAGAGTATTTATAGGAAACCTATACTACTCAAAATAGGCTATGTACAAAGATATTTACAAATTACTATGTTCAGGCAAGGCGAGCTGACATTAACGTTCATTGGATTTCGCAGTGCATGCACAAGAAAATGGGAAATCGTTATTGTTCTTAACCATGCAAACTTATCTTTATATTCAGAAAAAGGAAGTTCAACATTGCAGCACTCAAGTTCAATCACATCATCATGAAAAATCAGCAATTGAGGAGGCTCACTGAACCCATGCTTAATCCATAAACATGTTCGTTTTCCCTCATTCCCATAATCAAAATAATAAGTGCAGTTATGAGAAATAATAGGGGCAAGGAATGATAGAACCTGAATGTCATCACATGGAGGTGGCAGCGTTGGACAATCGAGAGCAAGCACAACATCGTTGATCATTGCATTGGTAGCCTCGAGCGGGTGTGGTGGAGGGTGTGGCACTTCAGACATTAAGCTTGCATAAGGCTGGGAGGATGGGGTAGCAAACAACTCTTCCAATCTACCAATGGAACCTACAGCCCCGGTTGGCAATTCTTCAAAAACAAATACTTCTCCACATTGATCATCTGCAAACTTGGGATCCACTTGGTTGTTGTCCTCAAGGGGTAGCATGTTGTCTCGTCTCCTTCCCCAAGTATCAACCTCATTTTTTATGATGTTCAATATCATGGGATAATGACATGGACAAATCTGTCCTATTGCAGCCCCCTGAATGTGAAGGAGGATCAACAATGATCATGGCAGAAGGGCTCCAAGTTGCATCTTGTAGTTGGTCAATTCTATCATACTTGTTGGAAGCCATCAAAACACCCCCACCTTTGTCTTCTTCCCTTTGTTGTTCATGCATCTCATTATGGCGTTCACTTGTTTCATCTTTCTCACTATCATTGTAAATGGAGAAGGAGCTCCTCTCCCAATCTAGAAACTCTAGTGCATCACTGTTCGGGGGATCAAGAAGTATGTATTCATCGCTACCATCTTCTGGGATGTGCTCTTCCTTGGCATGAGCATACCTAGGTAGTGTAGCTCTCAATGGAAAGAAGTCATCAATTGATGGCACCTCATCAAGGGGACCAAAGTCTACTGTACAATTTCCCTCCGAAGACTCGCCAAAAATCCCATTATCCATGGCACACAACTGCTCTTCAAGAGGAAGAACTTCTTGGTGAGTGGTGGACAACATTCCTGCTTGATCTACTTCACCGCTTGGAAGTCTGAGACTATATTGCTGTCCTTCTTCTATTGCTGCCCCAACATCCTCTTGAGGGCTACCTTTAGCTAAGTCATCACTTAGTTCAGGCTCTTGGTCTTCACGTTCCATCCTTGAAGCAACTGCAGGAAGTGGTATGCTTGGTTGTCTCACTTGTCCTTTGACTTGCTCAATGGCTTCTTTGCATAGCTCGCATGCAAACTCAAAGTGTGATGAATCATGAAGTCTGCACCAATTTGGCAGTAGCAATACCTTCAAATCCACTTGACATCTTAGTTCAGACCAATCCTTTACTAATCTGGAGATGAGTTGGCCATATCTTTCTGCTACTGGGTCCTCATCATCACTTGAAAAAGAAGTTTGATGGTAGACAGCTGTGGTGAGTGGTTGTTCCCACTCCTCCAAACTTTCATTTTCAGATTCTCGATTATGTCATTGGAGAAGGAGAGATCTTCTAATCTAATTTCACATATACCTTCATCATCATTTTCTGCTGTTCCAATGTTGTCAACCTTTTCTCCTTCCTATTTTTTAGCATTTGAGTTGGCTATCCCAACATGCACGGCTACAAACTTCGTTGATTCATCTTCAACTTCCAATGACTCCTCTTCTAGATTAGAGGACTTCCTTTGATTGGTGGAGGGAAGACCTTCTAAATTAGTTTCAATCATATTTTCACCAAGACACCTTACTATCCTAGTGAAATCTGCCTCTTCCTCCTGGCTTTCAACTTCAATGTTTGTTGCTCCAACATCAACTTGTATCAAATTTCTTGGTTCATCCTTACTTTGTTGTCCTCCAGATGTTGACAGCTCTTTTTCCTCATGGGATAACTCCTCTTCATTGGGAGTTGGCTGCTCCAACTTGTTTGAACAACCCTTGGCTTGAGTGATAATGTTGTCACATGATGGACGCGTAAATTTTGAATGTGGTGCATTGTGAAATCTGCACCAACTTTCCATTAATACTTCCTCCAATCTTGGTCCATCCTTGCTACTCAAATGTTCTTGGATCAGCTCCTTGATTGCTTTGACTGCCATGGTTGTCAACTCTTCCTTTGGGTCTTCGGGAGCCAAGGGCTGGTATATTTCCCAAAAGGGAATTTCTCCTAGCAAGATCCTTTTGATTCTGCTCAAGAAAGTCAAACATCCCAATTCATTGTGCCTCTGAGTGCAATGGATCTGACATCTATCTTCCAACACGAATTGTTGCAATGGATTCTTCAGTATCTTGTTCAAATCTGTATGCAACTGAGTGATGTTGATTTGTGTGTGCTACTCCATTTTGACTCAGCTTCTTTTCCCTTCATAATTTTTTGATTTTTAGCATTAAAAGAGATCTCTCTATCTCAAATTTCTTCTTTGAAAGTGCTCTTTTCGATTTCCAACTTTCAGCTTTGTAGCCTCAACATGTCATACCCTCCTTCTAGCGCCAGTTCTGTTGATGGCGTTAGGAGGAGGAGTGCATACAATGAATCACTTCCAACCTTTACCTTTGTATTCCCAACATGTCAAACTCTCCTTCTAGCGCAAGTTCTATTGATGTGTTTTTTTATGCACTTCTCAACACAAGAAGTGCGTAGGTGCACTATCTCTCTTGAAGGACAATCTTCCACAATCATATTGCAAAACACTATCCCAAGGTCTCTAATGTCAGGTCTTGAAAGTGCTTGGAATATCTCAATTATTTGATGTGATTTTGCTGGAATCACAAGGTGGACTTATGGATGAGTTACAAAGCATGGGAAGTTGGGTCTTGAAATGGAGTTCCTAAGATGGAGAAGTTGTGGTTTGCTGTAGGTTCAAACAACAGTCTTGAACTCCATTTTTATCATTGGATTTATCTTTACAATGTGCAATGAACCTTTCCTAATGTACTTATTAAAAAAAAGGAAAAAGGGTAGGGAAGAGAGAAGGTTCCTAGATTTGAAACTACAAATGAACAGTGATCATGGAGGCTGCTACAGTAGACAAACTCCCTAAATTGGGTTTTGCTTGGCCAAAAGAAACCTACAGTTGCACAAAACTAGTGCAATCTTTTAAGGACTGCAAATTTTCAAATTACATATGCACATCATGCACATGCGATTGAACTAAGTTGCAGCATTGAAATCAAGAAGCCTAGGCTAACTTTACACATCAGTTTGTCATCAACAAGTGCTAAAAGGATAGGCTGAAAGTTCATCAAATACCATAACAACAATTTCTATTATCACCTCCATTCAAAAATCTACAACTAAAACTACTATGGAAGTTGAACCATGCATGCATAAAGAGCAAACTCAAAAGGAACACCCATAAATCATGCAATGTTGCTTTATATTGCTGTAGAATATTTTTACATCAATTCTCCAACCCTTACAAATGAGGGGCAAGCCCCTATTTATAGTTTTCCAAAGCCCAAATGAATGGCTAGGATTAATTCACAATGAGTAGCCCCAATTTGATTTACATTAGGGTTTCACCTACCCCACAATATTCAGTAATTAAAAATGCATTCCTTGTCTTTTCTCTATTTTGTCATCTAGTGCCAGTTACTGTAGCAATTTCATCATTTAGTTGATTTCCCTTTTCACTGTAGCAGAAACTGCCTGAAAGTTTCCCTCTTACTTGATGTGTTTGTAGTGTTCTTCTTTGGATCAAATGAGTCCGTTGACAATTGGCATCAATGGATTGGTTGCCCCTAATTTGGGCGGACAGCTCCCTTATGCTTTCTTCAAGGCCACCCCCTTGTATTTTGCCACTGACTCCTTGGCACAGGCCTTCTTCTAACACTGACCCTGTTGGTGGGTGCTAGGGGGGAGGTGAACATGAAATGAATGGTGACATGAGCTATGCGCATTCCTTGTTCAACTTTCTTGATGGGTCTCTTTGACAGACTCGTGGTAGGCTTCTTAAATCCTGCATACATGAAGTGTCGTAAGTTCTTTCATACACAAATCAAGGAAAATGTTAGTCAAATCTTGCAAAATCCTTGTTAGATCCATCCATGCATCATCAAAAGATCATAATATTCATATTTGGAGCTTATTTGGACCATAAACATTAATGTGGGCCCAAAGGGGCGGGTAACGAATGGGGGACAACAAACCAAAAGGGAAGTTCCTAGACCCCACAAAACATAGCAAAACCAAGATTTTTCAATTATAGCGCATAAGAAAAGGGGAAGGAAGAGTGCCTAGAAAAACTTCCTTAAGATTGGACCCATTTGAAAAAAGCGGAAGCTCAAAATGACCATGGAGAGGCTAGTTTCTGGAAATGGCCACGGAGGGGCCGAGTCCAGGAGGCCAAGTCGCCGGAGCTCCACGAATGTTCAAAAAAGCCACAGAGAAACGGAGTCACAGAAACAGCCACGAAGGGGCTGGGTCCCAGAGGCCGGCTCGTCGGGGGCTGACGGATATTCAAAACAGCCACGGAGGGACGGAGTCCCGGAAACAGCCACGGAGGGGCCGGGTCCTAGAGGCCGGGTCGCAGGGGCTCCACAAATGTTCTAATACGGTCACAGAGGGAAAGAGTCCTGTAAATGGCCAAGGAGGGGCCGGGTCCTGGAGGTCAGGTCGTCGGGGGCCGACGGATGTTTAAAACAACCAAGGAGGGATAGAGTCCTGGAAACAACCAAGAAGGGGCCGGGTCTCGGAGGCCGGGTCGTCGGGGCTCCAATGGATGTTTAGAACGGCCACGGAGGGGCTGGATCCCGGAGGCTGGGTTGATGGGGCTCCACGGATGTTCCAAAATGGCCATGGAGGGGCCAGGTCCCGGAGGCTGGGTCGTCGGGGCTCCACGGATGTTCCAAAACAGCCAAAGGGGGACGAAGTTCCGAAACCACCGAAACTTAACGAAACATTGACAAAACTTTGGAAATTCACTTAGGCTCCTAAAAAACATCCCAAATCCACCAGAAAGTTGTCCCCAAAGTCAAAAATGTGGAAAACGGACCGGCAGGGGTCCACGAATGTTTCCAAAACAACCAAAGAGGAAGGGAGTTCCGGAGGGAAAGTTCTGAAACCACCGAAACTTAACGGAACATTGACGAAACTTTGGTAGTTCACTTAGGCACCACAAAAACATCCCAAATCCACCAAAAGTTGTCCCCAAAGTCAAAAATGTGGAAAGCGGACCGGCAGGGGTCCACAGATGTTTCCAAAACAACCAAAGAGGAAGGGAGTTCCGGATGGAATGTTCTGAAACCACCAAAACTTAACGGAACATTAACGAAAATTTGGTAGTTCACTTAGGCACCTCAAACACATCCCAAATCCACCAAAAAATTATCTCCAAAGTCAAAAATGTGGAAATTGGACCGGCAGGGGTCCACGGATGTTTCCAAAATAGCCAAAGAGGAAGGGAGTTTCAGAGGGAAAGTTCTAAAACTACTGAAACTTAACAGAACGTTGACGAAACCTTGACAGTTCATTTAGGCACCACAAACACATCCCAAATCCACCAAAAAGTTGGCCCCAAAGTCAAAAATGTGGAAAGCGGACCAGCAAGGGTCCACGAATGTTTCCAAAACAGCCAAAGAGGGAGGGAGTTCCGGAGGGAAAATTCTAAAACCACCGAAACTTAACGGAACGTTGACGAAACCTTGGCAGTTCATTTAGACACCACAAACACATCCCAAATCCACCAGAAAGTTGGCCCCAAAGTCAAAAATGTGGAAACCGGACTGGCAGGGGTCCACGAATGTTTCCAAAATAGCCAAAGGAGGGAATTCCAGAGGGAAAGTTCTAAAACCATTGAAACTTAACGAAACGTTGACGAAACCTTGGCAGTTCATTTAGACACCACAAACACATCCCAAATCCACCAAAAAGTTATCCCCAAAGTAAAAAATGTGGGAAAAAAGTGAATTGAGCGATCAGGGACCAAGTTAGCAAGAACAAGACAAAAGGCATAAAAAGGACGGGGGACTTTGTTTCTCCCTGGACTTGAATACCCTAAGTAGGTGAATTTGGTAAAGGGGATTTGATCGTTTGAAGGCACATGACCAATTTGGGCTTGGGAAATGGGGCACACAAAACAAGATAGGAGCAAAGCAGCGTATTAGGAGCAAAAAAAGGGGGTCCCTTCCTACGGCGGGGCATGTGTGCAAAACATGCACAACATGTTCCTGATCTTTTCTAGCCTGATCATGCTCTAAAGTTGAAACACGAAAGGTTACATTAATTAATACACCAATTGCAATTAAAGTTGTTTAATTGTATTAATCCATACTCTGTTTTTTATAACACATGAATACATCTTGTACCAGGATGCACAACATGACCTTCATCTGTATGTTGTGCTCCACCCTCACCAGGTTGCATTCCAATGTCATGTGTAGTATTATCATTGCTTGCCTGTTTAAAACAAATAGGCACATAATTACTTTATGGTGGAAATTAATATTGAATAGATTGCACAAGTATTCAATTTTAAATAAACTTCATTGAGTTTATTTACCTACATGTCGGATGTAGTGGAAGCATGTGTTTTCCCAGTCAAGAGTATTAGGCGTTCAACAACGACTCCATAGCCTTGCTGGAAGAAAATCTTTAGGTCCTCTTCTATGGGCACTATGTTGAATTCAGAGCCCTGCATTTTTGCATAAGATCATAAATTTTGCTTCTATGGTGTGATAAAACCAAAATTGTTTGCAATTTATTATTTGGATGCAATATTTCATGTATTGATACTTACAATTCATGCGGCTAATTTCATATAACCACTAGAGCCAAGTTTGTGCTACTCGTGTTTTTCTAGTCTTGCCTTTGTTGCCTTCGATGTGTCGAGCAACCTATGAAAAGTTTGAAATACATTAGATTATGTAAAAAAAAAGAGTAATGAAGATATAATTACATTGTTGATAGTATCACATACCTTCCTTGGCCCGGTGGTGTCTTTCCTTTTTTCTTTTCAACCTTCTCCTTTCCATCTGACACTAGGTCCTTCCACTCCCTCTCCAGAATCATGGGGGGATGCTTGTACTTTTCTTTTTTTTCTCTAAATGTGACTTATATTGGTCCCTCACATACTTTAGATAGGTACTAGCTTTCTTAAGGACCTTGGTTCGGTTGAATGTGTTATTACCGAATAGCACAACTAAATGGTTAATGAGCTCATCTTTTAAATCTTGATTTTGGGCATTCCACCATGTACGCATGGTGGGCCCAAAGATCTCCAATGTAATATCATTTAGATGTTTATAAAAAACATTATTTCCTACAAAAAAGATCATGGGATCATTAGTCTAAAAAGAGTGATCAATAAGTAAATTTCAATTGGATTATATATAATAATAATTAAAACATTTTAAAGTACCTTGGACCTTCTCTATCTTTATGGGAACAAAATCTTCAATCAACACAAATGTGACCGACAATGTTCTCGTACTAGTAATATGGGAAGATCCAAGAAATACTGTTAAAACATCACCAGTACTAGTGGCCTCTGCATCCCCAGGTACATGTCCTGACGCATGTTCTGGCATGTGTTCGCTGCTAGAGGGTGCACTACCCAATGCCTGCATGCTATGTGTTACTGAAATTTCAGTCGACAATATAGGCATGGATGATGGGGTCAGATGATGTGATGTATGCGCAGGAAGATCAAGATTGACACTTGTACCAACCCCTACTCCCCAGGCAACACCTGTAGTACCTTAATCATGGCCAACAACATCATGAGGGCCCAAAAAATCATGTAAAAATAACACATTTTAGTTCATGACATAAAAGAGTACAAAATATAAAACCATGAATGAATTTATGTTATAATTAAAGATCTCATGACAACTTACTTGCAAGTTTCATGCTCTCAGTCAATATTTTAACCCTTTCTCTTAACTCATTTATTTGAGGCACTATGAATAACTAAAGGATTTCTTCATTGCATTTTTTTTGGGTCTTCCTTATCATATTCAGAGGGTTTGCAGAATATGTGATGTCATCATTGCATAATAGTGACTGCACCTCCCTATGGATGCTCTCCTCTACTACTACTTCCCTTCCCCAATCATCCGACTGCGACAAGAATATTAAAAACATTATCGAAATTAACCCAATAAACTTATGAAAAAAACATAATAATAAAACATTTTACTTGTATCTAATTTGTACAATTATAATGAGGTAAACTTGTTAGGTAGAAGCACCTAAAGATGCATCGTGATCCGTACTCTGGGCCGGAGCCTTCCCCCTATGATCAATGTACCACTGTGACAAAAATTCAATATAAAAAACATTACCGAAATGAAACCAATAGACTTATGAAAAAAAAACATAATAATAAAATGGTATATCGGAGTCATTAATTGGAGGTTGGGTAAATGGTATATAGTACGTACCACCCACATAGTAATTGTGTTTGTATCTATGCGATTCAAATTGTAATCGATTAGTAACTCTTCCCCTGCAGTTATTGATTTTATCACACATACGAATACACGGTTTCCCTTGTGTGCCTTAAATATGCAATTTGGTTGCTTATTTGTTGACCTAGGTTGTGTACTATTTATAAACCCTACAATATTCCTTGATACTTTTGGCCTTTCGTCAATGTACATAGCCACTCCTTTATTTTGATCCTTATCTTTTAGCTGTATATAATTTGCTAACAGTTCATACCTACACATACTTCATGTATATTGAACCGGCTGCATCAAATCTTTGTAACTATAATAGGGTCCAACATACTCCATCAATTTAGTAACTTTTTCATAACAGACCTTTATGTCGTCCATGCAAAATAGGCCCAAGCCATGTAATGATGATGGTGCTATGCAATATATCCTCTCGTTGACATAAAAATCAATGTTTATTGGAGGAAGTTCCTTGGGTACCCATTGTTTCCATAGATGTTTGTACCTCAAGGGCACCTCAATGTCGCATATGCTCTCATCATCATAAGAACATGACCCCCCTTCAACAAGAAGAAATTTCATGCGTGTACAAAATTTTCTTCTAATATTTTGACCTCTTGTTGATCTCCCTCTTTTAGACCTACTACATGTCTCGCTTTCCTCTTCTCTTCCTGAATTTCCCTCACTCGAGGAAGAAAAATATGAAAAATACCTATTTGGTAGTACCTGTGCTCATAAGGATCTTGGATGAAGTTCTTTCATGGTGATGTGATCCCAAAGTTTGGGGTTCGAGGAATAAAAACCAAGGTTGTCACTACTAGTCAAATGCATGTGGAGGTAACAATAGTTGTGAATGTATCAATAAACCTTGTAAGGGTCTGATGATCAGAGATCACTTGGTAAGCATGGGAATGGTTTGTAGGGTCACCAACCTTGTGTTTTGAAGCCTTGGGTTTTGGGAACATCTAGAGGAGTCATTGTCTTGTTTCTTGGAGGTTGATTGGGTTAGTTGGTGGAAGGTTGCTATTAATTTTTGTACCTATCTATGAAATTTTTTGGACCACCTTCCTCAAAGACAATAGTCCCTTTGAGGTAGTACTAGTGTCTAGTTAGTTAGTCTATGAAATTTTTTGGACCACCTTTGATGTGAAATAGCCCCTCGTGCAACCATCCTTTCAGTCTATTTCTAAATGGACAAACCACTTGCCTTTAATGATTAAGCTCCATAGGTTTCTACCCCTATGGTTTTTTGGGTCCCCCAAATAAAATAATAAAAGATGGGCCCTACTCAGAAGAACCCCAAAATGTATCGAAGTTTCTTTCTTTCTTAAGAATCCAGTTAAAGAGGCTAGTTGGGTCCCTCCCTATCCAACATTCCTTTGCCATTTTCTAGACACCCACAATATCTTCGAACCATTTATACTCTTCTGGAACTTGAAAAAAAGAAGTCCACTTCCATTAGTGTTCTCTTTTGGGCTTTCCCTAGTGCTAGCATATGTACTGTTCTTTTGGAGGTTTGGTTGATTCAGTGAAATAATCGAAAGTTTTTAATGGCTCCTTGTATTTTTTTCATCTCTTGTACTTCTATACGTTCTCTTATGGACAGGCACTAGGCATTTTTCATTGCACTCACAGACCATGTATTGTTTTCAGTCCCTTTGATCATTTGTGGACCTCAATATGTAAATTTATTTCATTGAAGTTTAGAAATTTGAACCCTAGTGAACTTCGTGTGCTGTTATGTGATAGGAATTCCTTTCAATCTTATAGTAGAAAAAATATGCTAAGATAGATACAAAAACTGCAGTTCACAGGCCAAAAATGGCCACCCAATTGATTAAACATCTCAAAGCTTGGCTATTCAAACTAACCAGACACCAGTACTAGGTAGTACTTGGGTTTTTCAATGGGACATTGGCTCAAATTGACCAAAATATAGCATGCAACACCTCGATGGGAACAAACAGAGTCTAAATCACTGTACTTGCAACAAGATTTCCAAATGTGGGGGAAAAATCACTTACAATCATTGTCCCTTGGTCGATTTTCCCTTTCTAAGTGCCCTCACCTCTTGCTCTGGCTTTCCTCCTGCCAAATGGTTCCTAGTCTTCCTCCTTGACTTAATGGCCTTGCAACACTCGTCTAGTGAAGTTTCACAACTCTCCACTCAAGGGATGGATCTTGATGCAACTCTCCAGTTAGGGTCTCAGTGCAGTATGCTATGTCATGCTCCTACGCACATGGGGCCAAAATTCAAAATATATAGTTTATATATATGCTATGTCAACATATAGTTTATTTTATTTTCTACAAAATATAATTTTTTAATGGTGGCTTGCAGAGCTTATATAGTTGGTTTTCTCTTTCTTTATAATTTTTAATGATTTATTTCCTATGATATGATTGAATATTATCTATAGTCCTAGTGATTGTTAAAAAGGCTTATGATATGTAATGTTTAATCATGATGGATGTCTAAGAATCAATGATTGAAATACTACTTGACTAAAGATTGAGCTATTTGATATTTTTTCATTTAAACATCATAGAATAAATGCTTGCAATCAATGTCTTATTAATGTAGCCTACAAGGTTTCTTTTCCTAGTTTTTTTTGGTCCTATTCTTGTTATGACTTATTTTTTTACATTGGTCTATTACAGTAATGGGGAGCATATCTAGTGAATCGATTCTTTTAGTCTCTTTGATTCTTATCCTTGTGCATAATGAGTTTTCTTCTATCCTATGATTCATTGATTGTTGGTTTAAAACACTCATTACAACTAACATGGATATGAATTATGATGTGGGTGTGAGAAGGGATTGTTGAATATGAAGGAATGGTTTAGGAAAGTACTCTTTAATCCAAATGAGTCATTTTCTTGTCATGGAATGTGTTAAGAGACTTTAAAATTAATATATTCAATCTAGTTAATATTGACACATTTAAAGCATGCCAAAGGCACTTCGAAGATATGCTATGACATAAAGAAGATTGTTAAGGTGATGTCAAGTCTTGATCCATTAGGGTAGGAAAACATAGATGAATTGGTACAAAAGGTTCCATTCAACCTAGAGGAAATGGATAGTTACCTAAGGGGCTAATGTGAGATTGGACCAAGTTTATATTATGATACAAATAGCTTGGGAAAAGGGATGATGAAATGGTTAAGTATGGGAAATTGTAGAGATAAATATAACACCAAGGGAAGAACACTAGAACTAATTTTAGCACTATGGATTAATCCAAGACTCAAAATTCCACTAAGAGGCATCCCTTACCACTTAAATTAATTCCATATGTGGGTTTATCCTCCAATATAGCGCCATTGGTTAGCTTATCATGTGAACTTCCGCTATAAGTAGGATTACCATACACTTTCATAACATGCATGACCTCATGTTTGAGTCTCAAAACCCTCCCATATCATCAATGCATGCGTCTAGGCTAACCATGCCAAGTTTCACTCCATACAAGCACAAATTGAAAAAAATTCAATGTTGGCCCCATTCACATGTCACTATGCAGGGTCAACATGAGGAAACGCTATTTTTTTGGGAATGAAATAACCAAAGATATGATCAAATAATATCTAATCATAAATAGTCATAGAGTAATTAGGATTTGATCATATGGAAATTTCTAGGAGAGCTACAATAGTTGTAACATCATGAATTAACAACATTAAAAAGTACATCATGAATCAATTATGTAATGGCATAAAAATTAAAAACATCATGAATTAATTATGTAACCATATAATTCAAATATAATTCTATCAATAAATCAATATCAAATAGATAATATAATCACATAACTCATACATTGCAATGTCATTGATCTTCTTCTTCATCCAACTCTTTGTCTGTATCATCCAATCCATATTCGACATTGTAAAGATTGGTCATATCATCATCATCATCATTGATATCAATTTCGATAATGTCATCATCCACACGGATATCATCTTCATGAACATTAACTCCTACATCATCATGATCTAGTTCCTCTTCTTCGACATCTTCAGGCACATCATCAACTAACTGTTGATCCCGATCATCATCTACATCATCTTCTAGTTCTTCATTATCTTCTTCTTCCACCACATTATACTTTACTGGCCTTCCTCTTGGATCATGTCTAACAAAAAATGACCAACCTGGTTGACTTGGAACCTTTGAGTAAAATACCTGCTCACATTGGCTTGGAAGAACATAGGGCTCATTTCTAGCTCGCTCGATCGACCTTGTATTAACCATGGTAAATCCATTATCATGTTCAATAATAGTTCTCTCGGGATCATTTTCATTGAATCGTACCTTGTACCATTGGATGACGAACAAAACTAATTTGAATGACTTAAAGTCACACTCAAGTATATCATCCAAAATCCCATAGTATCATTTTTTCGAGACTTCTGGATGTATGCCACTTCTAGATGAAACATTAGTCACCTGAAAGACTGTAGTTATCCTAGAATCACAAGTTTTCTTCCTATCATCCAACTTTTTGATTTGAAATTTACGACCAATGCACCGCATAGCCTTATGGTGTTTCACTTGCAATATGTCAAACATGTAAAAATTATTGCATCGTCAGTTGATAAACATATTTATTCTTGGACGAATGTATGCAAAGAAAAAAAAACTCAACATATATATAAATCAATATAATTGAAAATAATTAAATAATACAGGTGATTAATATATTTATACGTACTTGTTTATCTCTTAAACAAAATGCTAAATCAATTTCCCTTGGTGTAACATTGGAATCTCCATTACGATGAGCTTCTTTAACCAATGAAGTCACACCTTCCCATGTTAATGCGCAACCAAATTGTTGACATCGTTCAATCCATACTGTCATCCAATCAAGATTGTTTGCGACATACAAATGTAGTGCATCCCACTCTCGACCAACTGTATAAAAAAAATTGAAATTCACAAACGATGTATAATTAATTAATTACCACGGTATACGACCTTAATTTATAATTGATGTACTTGAAAACCTAACAACCCACTACCAATGATCTTATTATCTTTCGTAAGAGACCTTTGAACTATATCTATCCAAGACCCATTATTCACACATTTCAAATTGAAGAGATATAACATATCGGCCAAGTAGTACCTATGTCACCCCGATCATGTTTTATGTTTATATTGGTAGGATTCAATATATCGGCACAACAACTAGCAAGCTTCACCAATAGAAACATTGCAAGAATGGCCTACGTGTGTTGGAACTAGAATTTTCATTTGAAATTCTGATGGTCCTTTCATATGAAATCAATTTCTTTTCCTTAAAAACCATGTTTTTACTATCCACAAGGTCAAAATTTCCTTTTACCGCCTTACCGCAGCCTCTAATAAAGCAACTCACGGTAGCACGGTGGGTAAAGGAAGTAATACACTATATACCGCTCTACCACGGAAGGTTGATGTAAAGCCCCACCTTTATGCAACTAATACAACCCTAATGTACTATGTGTATTCTATTGATTACTAGTGAATCACATCGAAGATGATGAATGGAGTGTATTATTATTAATGTATTACATTAGCAAACCTATTTGGACTCTCTAATACATTAAAAAGAGAACATGTTTATATAACAAAATAGAATTGTTGGATTTTGAATTGTTTCAAGAAGGGGAATAATTGACCCTTGTATCATATATTGTGTTTTATAAGTAATGATTGCTATCTAGGTTAAATGATTATACTTTGAACCTCTAGCTTCTTAAATTTTCATCTTATAGAATTATGATGATTTATTTAGCGATATGTAAATTGAAAAATGAACATCTAGTCTAACTAGGGTTAATGTGTTATGGTGGGGATGATTATGATTTACAAATCAAATTACAATGAAATAGTTGATTTAATACGAAGATAGGAGGGATATTGGAGTTAGATCTTACTTGGAAAATACTAATGAGTTTTATGTCTCCTAAGGTGGATACTGATAGTGAGCGTGACCAAAAGATTTATGGCTTGCATATGATGGAACACAAAGGTTGGTTGACTATAACCCGATATGCATGGATGCAACATCGATTAAGTATGGTAAGACCACAAGCATGTGGTAGAGGTGAGTAAAATATATTCTATATTTAATTGAGTTATAGTCAACAATTATGAATAAATTAAATAAAAGTAAATTAAGTGGAGAGATTAATGATTCTTTCTAATTGTAGTATTTAACTTATTTAAGACATATTTTTAGTTGGATATAAATGGTGTGAGCTAATGTGCAGGTATAAGAATTATGTCAAGGATAAAGAGAGGACCATATAGACCTAAGTAAAGAACCCTTGTAATAAAACAAGAAAGGGTTGTTAGTATTTAATGTTGGAGTGTTTGTGTTTTAGGGCTTAAGGTTGGGGTTATGTGTCAAGATATTCTATGAGGGTAGTTAAGAGTGTGAGTAAGAAATTAGGGGTTTGTAAACCTTCAATTGGTGTTGAAATTCGAATGCATTCTTTATGTTAGTTTTAAAATGGGTTTAAAAGTCTATTTTTAAGTGGTCACATTTTTTTTAAGGTCCTAAGATAGGTATATAGAGGTTGGGGGCTCAATTATAGCCATATCTTTGACCATATCTAAGATATGACCATCATTTATTGTCTTTTTTGAAAAGTGACGAATTTGGGAGAAAGAGAAATGTATTGGTTTTCAAACCCAATTTTGAGATGTGACATGAGAGGGAGAGTGAAAGTACTTCACCCCCCTCTTAATGAAGATGGAGACTTTTGAGATGGAGTGGAGTACACTCTTTCTCTTCCCATCTCCCCAAATTTTCTCACACGTGTGAGCACTTGTGGGAGATTGTGCTTAAAGATTGAATGAGAGAGTGACAAGTGTGACTTCCTCATTCAAAGAGATTCAAGTTGAATATCTTTTATATCTCCTTTGTGAAGAAAGAAAGGTTGTTACCCACTTCTCCTTTGGAGAATCCTTGATTTGGAGTCTTGGAAGAAAAAAAGAAAGAAAGAAGAATGGGCTCAAGAGGGAGCAACTAAGAGAAAAAGGCTACATCTCTATTATGATGTAAAAAAAAAAAAGGTTATCCTTCCTCTAATTGCTTGTAGATGAAATGAGTGAGTAAAGGATGCTTGAGTGGAAATGGTTATTTGATAATGGGTGTGTTTAAAATTGTTTCAATAAGTTATTTGCAATTTTTATACCAAGATCACTTGGTAATATTTTGTTTCTTGCTCAGGGGAATGGCTAGAACCCTAGGAGGTTTCATGATGCCATTTATGGTAGGGTGGAGAGAAAGCTTGTATTATTTGACATTGTACTCATTTTATTTCAAAGTATTATTGTAAAATGAAAAGTTAGTATATTTTTGAATGAATAAAATAATATGGAAAAAAAAGCTTGCAATTAATTGGCATGAAAATTATTGGTTCTTAATATTATGATAATATTTAAAATTAGTGGTTTGTTGTAGGAGGAAATATGGAATAGGGAAAAACTACATTTATTGACATGTTAATCATTTTACTTCTAAAATTTTGCTGTTATTACAAGTGTAAAGTCATTGGCTTTAGATTTTTCCAATTAAAAAAAAAAGAAAGAAAAAAAGAAAGTCTCAATCCCTTTGATGAAATATTGAAAATAACCCTAGATTGTTAAAATAGAATAAAGGTTGTATTTGCTCATAACATGATAGGTGCTTGTATTCACTTGAAAGAAAGTGTTGTATTTGCTCTTAATGGTACAAGTAATGAAAATGACGATGGTCGAGAACTATTATAAGCATGCTTTAGGCTGCTCTTATTTTTTTAGAATGTTATGGAAAACATATATATGTGCACTATTAGGATATTTTAATTATAAAGGTGATTTTACTGTATGTGACATGAGTGTTTTATTATATAATAGACTGATCTGGGTTATAAAATAGAAAAGTACTTGTTTATTCACTACATTATTCTTTTAAGTTCTATTGGAAATTAATTTTCACCATACCATGTAACATTGGAAAAGATAAATAAAAATAAAATAAAGAAATTATTAAAGAGGGTATGCAAGGGAAATTGCCAAAAAAATAAATATAAATAGATATATATATATAATGCTACCCACTATTTTTCAAGAATTCACTAAGGAGCAGGATTACATATTTTTATACAAGGAAATTTTAATTTAAAAATAAAAAGATAACAATAATAAAATATTAAGCAGTTGTTGTGCACAAAGACCTTCCCCAATGTCAGCCAACAAAACACGATGATGTCTAAACAACAAAACACGATGTGTAGGGAAATGTCATGATTCCGCCTATGTAAATCCATAGACTATAAAAAAAAAGATAACAGTAACAATCGAAAGAGCATGAACTTGTGTAAATTTGTAGGTATGCTACTTAATTCAGTGGCACAGATTTAAGTCAAGGGCTTTAAATAAATACAAATATATATTCCTCTAGTTTTCAAATGAAATGCTGATTTACATTTAAAGAATAAAAGAGAGAACACAGTCTCTGGCAACGGGGTATTTATGGTCCTATGTACTAGTCAAAAATAGAGCTAACATCAAAGGATATCTGGAATGCTTTTGAACAACAGGAATGTGACAGATCTGTATAATGGCTGCAAGCCCTGTACACACAAATCAATACCAAGAAAACAAAAGAGAGTGTTAAATAAATATGTAAAACAAAGTGTGGCCCGTCGGCCTCTGCACTAAGTCATTTTCCCATTTTGAACAAAAGTTTTAGTAGTTAAATACACACCTGAATTGTTGATAAATGACTTAGTCTTGCGAAAGAAGTCATTACCAAACAATAAAGCAAAACAAAAATGAAATCTAGCCTGCAAATCAACTCTTCTAAACCTCAAACCTGTAATGCATGTAGTGAAGTTGAACATGAATGAAGATGTTGCCCCAAACCTGCACGCTGCCCTCTGTCAGGCCGACCGCCACAACCAAATAAAAATAAAATAAGAGAACGGATGCACTGATTAGGGTTATAATAAATGCCTTCCCATAGAGGCGGACTTGAAATATAATTAAATGAAATGCATATTGTCATAGGCATTTGGAGTGAAAACTGGGTGCTTGAATTCCCATTTTTTCCTTCGTAAATGATAAAAGATATTAACAATATGAACTTTATTATTATCTTCAACAAGTTATTATTTTGAGAGTTACATGCAAATTAAATTCTTTTGAAATGTTACTATTAATATAATTAGTATATATCTCTTCAAGATAATTTATATAAAATAAATAAATAAAATCATTGTATGATTTATTAGATTAAAAAATAAAATAAATAAAACAAAACAAAACAAAAATTATTGTAATCAAACAATGAAAATAGAATGTTTGTGATACTGTCCACTCAAATAGAAAAATCAATAAAACAAAAAAATCATTGCACATAGAATGTTTGTGATACTGTCCGCTCAAATAGAAAAATCAATAAAACAAAAAAATCATTGCACATGAGAATAGAACGCAAATTTTTCTTAAGGAAGATTATCGATGTTGATAATATTAATGTTAATAGATTTAATACTAGCATTAATATTTATAGACTTAATTGTAATATCAATAGAATTAATAATGATATTATATTTAATTTTATCGTAATAGAATTAAATATTAACATTAATTTTATGGATTTAACATTAATGTTAGAATTTAATGTTGATCCATAATTAACATAAAAGCTAATAAATGTATATTTATAATATCATCAATATTGTCAAGAAATGTCAATATTGATAATAAGAGTCAATATTAGATGGGGTTATATTAATTAACAATATAAATAACTAACATAAAATAAATATTGGCGTAGTTATGATTTACATTAATATTAAGGTTGGCCTAAAAGAGAAGTTGTTGTACCTCAATATTTAGGCAAAACCAATGTGTATCATAAATAGTGATATTTAGTTCCTCTTCAAAAAAATAAATGTTGTGATGATTAAACAAATTAAACAAACGATATATATATATATATATATATATATATATATGCCCTTTTCAAATAAAATGAATAAGGGAACTATATTATTGAATAATTTGGGTTAAACGTTGATAATAATATTATTACTTGTTTGGGTAAATAATATTATTTTATGTTATAATAATTATTATTTTATAAGATTGGGAATTTATTGATATTATTGTTATAATGGCAATTATAATACTAATGTTAAGTTTAGAGTAAAATGCTAATATTACCACATTTTAAAAGAAGATATCACTTGTTCTCTTTGCAATGATTGGACAACGAAACTACCAATATTGGATATTTAATGAAATAACAATATGGTCTCTTTTAAGACTCGAGTTTTAATCTCAAAATAAGATAATAGTAATGGTAACACTATTAATGATGACATTGTATAAGTGGTTGTTGATGTGATAGTGTTATTGTCATAAATGAATAATTGGTGGGGTAAATGAAAGTAATATTATTAGGGTATAATCATAATTCAATAATGAGGTAATTATGTTATCACCTATTCTTAGAGTGTTAAGTAGTTTCATTATAAAAATTAAAAAAAAAAATAGTTGGGTTTTTCTGGCGTGAAATTATGGGCATGACAGTTGATGTCTTGCCCGTGGTAGAGCGGGGTCATGGTTAATACTAATAGAGGGAACCGCTATACTGCGAGGGGTTGAAATGAAGCCTGCAGTAGAGCGGTAAGCTAAGAACAGAGGTAATAATGCACCACTAGACCACAGAGGGTTGGAATGGAGCCAGTAGTAGAGCGATGAAATAAGAATAGAGCTAAGCAGGGACTGCTATACCGCGGGGGGATGAAAAATGTCATGCAATAGTACGGTAATTTGCCATTGGAGCATTAAATGAAATCCAGACACATCAATCAACATCAAAGTTTGAAATTCAGCTCGGTATGAAAGATTTGAATGATGAAGAACTTAAGATATGAAATTATTGCAGTATGATATCAAAATCTAACAAGGAAAATTGAGAATTTGTGCGCTCGTGCTAGTAGAAGTTGAATACAGGCAAGCTCAAAGTACGACAATGGAAGAATTCTTTAGAGTGAGCAAAATTTTGGGTAAGTCTACTTATCATTCACTAAAATTTAAACAATGGCACCAAAGAAATCAGAGGCAGGAACTAAAAAGGAAGAAAAATCTAGTAGAATTTCATTGCAATCGCCATTACTTACCCTGTTACCTGGTTCAGTAGATAAGGGTTCTAAGAAATTCTTTAAGGGTTTAGCTCAAGGGTGTAGGAACCCAATAATTCCATAGTTTGGGTGGAATTTATATTGGTATTTTTATAGGAACAAAGATGAAAGGGTTCTAGTGTCAAACCCATGGACTTTTGACATAGGAAAATTAGTTGTTCCTAATGTTTTTGTTGATGTCAAGCTAATCAAAGCCTTGGCCAATAGATATCATGCCCCATCAAAAATGGTCAGACTTCCAGATGGTCAATGTCTGATAGATATCTCGAGGGAAGCTATAATTAGGTTTTTTGACCTAAACAGGCAGGTTGTCACTGAAATTGACTTGGGGAAGCTGGAACAAGAATATATAAGGTTGAAAAGGACCTATAGAACTGATGAACTCCCCTTACATATGAAAAGGGGTGAAAAAATAAGAGTCCTGCTCATTCACTCTTCAAGACTTGAACCCTTTCTAGTGTCTGACTTTCAAACCTATTTCAAAAATACCTATTATGCATTATGTCAAATTCTTGGAGTTGATGTAGAGGAGAATATGTCAATAGGGTTGATGAGAATGGCCATGATTATCCAACATCCTGAATCAAATGTGGAGTTTGATTTTTCTTCATTCATTGAGGAACATATTCATGAAGGTCTGTTATAGGTGAGGGAAGCCAAGGCCCCCATAACTTTTAGAAAGTACTCATTATGTCATTTGATTCTATCTCAAAATGAAACAAAATGAACAAATAGGATGAAATTGAGAACACATGAGAATGGAGTTATGCTCCCAGTAGAAAATTGGTGTTATATTTGGGACAATAAATGCAATGAAAGTGATTATGTTGTATTTAGGGATGATTTTGTCATTAGACTGATTGCTCAGCTTGGTTTTCCTACACCAAGATTACCACATTCCCTAATGGATGTCATGAGACCCCTGCAATACAAACCGGATCAAGGTTTTACACATAATTATGCTGATTGGTTTTGGATGCCACAACACACCATCATCAAGGTATATGGTTGTGATTAGGCCCCTCATATTTTACCAAAATTTGTGCCTAGGAGAGTATTGTTTTTAGAATTTATGTGGCAAATGCTCTAGATGGAGCATGATTTGATGAAAAATCAGAAAAAGGCACATTTCTACCTGATTTGATGGTATTTGAAGAATTTTCAATTGGATCAGATATGTTGGAGGAATTGCAGAGATTTATAAAAGCTAGTTTTGCTCTCAGATCAGGGAAAGAGAGAATATGTGATCCAGAAGGCCACATAAACAATATTAGAATAACCCTACTCACCAAGAGGGCAATAACACATGAATTTGATCTAAAAGAGGATGTAATAAGAAACTTGGTCTATTTTGTAGATGTTTTTGAAAGAAGGAAAAGATGGTTAATGATGATGAGATGGGAGGATCAAGAGAGAGGAAAAGATAAGAAGTTCAAGGGGTTTTTTGATGAGGAGCCAAATTTGTTGAAAAGAATGCAATTAGTCCTTGGTAAATTTGATGAATTATCTAAAAAGGCTCAAGAAGAGAAATCAGCCCCACTTCCTCCACCCCAGCCACCAACATCCACAACCTCTACATCACATACACCACCTTCATCACCAATTCATCCATCTCCTCCATCTTAAACAGATGAGCCTCCTACTAAGAAATAGAAGATTGGCTCACTAGTGGACTATGAGTCAAGTGATGAAGAACAAGAGGCAGTCTTAACTTTGGATGAGATGAAAGAGGTTGCAGAGAAATAGAAAATCCTTGAGCCTCATGATCCCAAGATGTGAATATCGAAGGAGGCTATTGATGAAATGTAGGATGATGAAAGAATTATTGCTTCCCTGAGATTCATGGAGGATGATGACTTTATCCATACTAGGGAGTTCAAAGATTTTTGGATAAAAATGAAGATGAAACAATTTGATGAGAGACTAAAAATTAACCTCATTGGAGCTGATGATTTGAAACATGCAGAAGTGCAGGAACAAACAATGACAGAGTTAAATATTGGCAATGTCAATGTTACTCCTAAAGAAGCAAAGGAGTTAGTGTTGAAAAGTAACATGATTATTATACTAGGAATGGAGCTCTCCAAAGTGTTTCTATTGGATCAAATCAGAGCTCAAGATGATCCCAAATTGGTTGCAAAATTTGATTCAGAAGGAGTATCAATGGCATGATATAATCCAACCACCCAAACCCTTTCCCTATGGATGAAACAAAAAAGCACAAGGAAGCCTAGGCTTCTAGATGTGGTGTAGGAAATGAGAGGGTCTCCTCTAGTCAAAACTATGAAGGACACTACTCCCACAGAAGCAACAACCATGACAATGCATTCAACAATGTTTATAAGAGATGTAGTGGAAAAACATGGAAAATAAGATGACAGAGTATGAGAAAAGAATCAAACTATCAAATGAGGAGATAAATAAGTTATTCATTGAAAATGTTAGATTGAAACAACAATTGCAACAAGCCACAAATGTAAAGGGGAATGAAATGGTTGTATATCATCCACCTGCTTCAGTTGAAGATCCATATATTCAACAATTGAAAGAAGAGGTTGAGAAACTAAAGAATCATAATATGGATGATATCAAATGACACATCTGGCGTACCTTGGAGGAAATGTTGAAACACAGAGTTGAATTTTTAAAAGAGAAAATAAGTGGAGTTCACGAGGGCTTCAGTCATTTGGTAAAAGCTCTAGAATAGATAAATACTAATTCCCCTATCTTAGAGGAATTGTAGAAAAGATGGCAGCCCACTTACCATATCTTAACCACTCTGTGTAAAGCCACACAAAGAGATCTTAATGCACCCCCAAGGTTAAAACCTACTCAAGAAATGGTAAAAGGAATCATTGATGAGCATAAGTATTTGATTGATATGAAGAAGAAGGTAGAAAACAAAACGAATTCATTTGATTCAATAAAACACAGTTTTAGCCCTTTGATCGTTAAAGGTGATGGTCAACTCAAGGATGTGGATGAATGGAGAAATGAATTTGATCAAATGGTTCCACAATGTTTTACACATATATAGGGTGATGGTAATATCAATCTGGAAAAATTTCATGCTCTACTTGATGGAATTATTGCATTGGATAATGGTTATACAAAGTTCATTGTAGATGCCAAAAACTTGCTCGATAGCAGATGGAAAAGCCACCTGTCAAAATTCATTGCTACATAGGAATACAAGTGGCCAAATGATTTAACCATAAGCAAGTGGCGGGAGAAATACCTTAATTTAGATGAAGATTAATCCCTATCAATGATGATTATTATTGATGCAAAAGTTTACAGGCAACAACCTTATGGGAAACTTAGCTATTGGGGGGACTTGTGCGCATAGCTAAGTGACCTCCAAGATTTTATCAAAGTTGGCTCTTCATTTTTTAAATGGGGGCAAGAAAAGGGAAAGAAGATAAACATGAAATAAAAAAATATAAGCTAAGGCGATGTGCTAAATCAGTAATGAGATAAGTAAGCACATTGCAGAAACTAAGGCTCAGATAGTAATTAATATATATCAAATAGACAATTCCCAGTACCGCAAACATAAGAACATCAAACCATTTCCATAATATAACCCATATAGCATAAGCTAACACAAAAGAGTAGCAACATGATATGTATTATGCTAAGATATATAAAGATTACAAAAGATTGAACCAGATGTTCGTATATTTTAGAAAATGCAAGCACAATCTAATGTCTTATCAAATTCTTAAAAACAGAGAGGCCAAACAGAATGGCATAGTCTCCAAGTTCAGATTTAATATCAAACACTACAGAGGCTAATTATTAGCACTAGGAAATTTTTTCCATCTAACAACAACCGTAAAATGATGAAAGGGATGCTTAAATAAGCCATCCCACTGCCTGGAGGCTCCAACTAGAAAGATGCTCCAACAAATTCACCGACAAAAAGATTCCCATATGCAGGCACCAACAAAAAGATAGAAAGGCAACATGCCAACAAGGACACTCCTAGGAGAGATGGGCCACACAGTAGCAAGAGGAAACAAAAAAATGGAAAACATTGCAATGACCATCGAACAAAAACAAAAAATTACTAAACAATCGCCACGCGAAAAGCTCTCAAAAAAGGTAGTTGTGATGTGGGCCCCATCCAAATACAAAGCAAGCAAAGGCAGCATTTCAAGCAACTAGAGCCTGAAAAAAGGAAGGAGAAGTGTCTCGAAGGGAAGCTTTGATAGGACGCCATGTGGCGGTGGCCAAAAAGTTATGAGCTGTATTAAAACAAAAGGAGAAGCTATGAAAGGAAGAAGGACAATGAAGGAAAAGAGTGGTGCGTGAATAAATATTCACAGCTTGGAAACTCATAGGAACATTTTACCTACGAATGAGAAACTCTAGATCATGGCCTCACAAACCAGTTCTACCTCAATGGACTAATCGCTGACAGCTTGGAGAGGACAACCTGAAGGGACGTCTAGACCTCATCTGATGGTGCAAAGAGAGTGCACAAGCTTTCATGTGCCATGTTTAAATCAATAATTTCCTTAAAAGGCAATCCACCAAATATTTTCACCTCAGAATCAAGCTGGAAGAAGAGTTGCGCCAACTGATGCACCATGTTCTCAATATTGGCGGCAGTTGGAGGTTGATCGAAAGATTGGAATATAGATAAATCTTTTTTTTTCTCCTCAATCCTTTGAATGATTTGTTCTATGCATTCCACTGTTTGGTCAACCAAGAATGGCGATGGAAGCCCTCACTGAGTTGGTCGGGAAAATTTAGCCCGCATATCATAGGTAATTTGAGTTAGCTTTGCTCTACACTCACCAACATGTTGGATGGCCTCATGCATATAAATGAGAACATTCAGGCTCATGACCACCGCTATTCGATCCTTGACCCCCACACTGATCAACACCTCTTTGGAAGTTTAATAAATTTTGCTCAATAATTTCCTGGCCTCCAAAACTCTATCAGAAGTCATTTCTTGCACTTGTTGCATTGTCTCACTAACACCCCGCATAAGTTGGTAGCATGCGCCATAAATTTGAGAGTGGGATGCAAGGTAAGGCATAGTGACTTAAACTTATCCCAGTATGATGCATGTAGTTCTTTGGCTATTTCTAGCGGGTTCATTTGGGATGTAGGAGGTTGGGATCTCAAAAGGTCCATCTTCGTAGCCTTGCTGCTGAATTCTGCTTTCAACTCCGTAATGCTTCCTTCCAGGATTGAAATCTGATTCCTTAGAGGAATATTTTCTTCCTCCTCCTTCAAGGCTAACTCAGTCTATTTTTTATTTTCAGTTTCCTACTCCAATGTAGCATTCATTTCATTTACCTCATCATTGGTACTTTGTCGAAGCTGTTTCAAACCATCATTTTCCTGCTTCAATTCATCACGAAGGGCAGCCTCGGTCACCCAGGATTGCTCAATTTCTCTCTGTAGGGATAGAACAACCTCCTCACTTGAAGCTTGAATTTTAGTGACCTTGCTCTCAAAGGAATTCCTTTCATCCCATAGCTGATTGATTTTGATCTCTTGAGCCTTATGCTTATTTGACCAAATCTCCACCTTTCCTTTCAGGTCTTTCATTTATTCATCTTTCTTCTTCATCTGGTGACTGAGTTTGAGGAAATTAGTTGTCACCACCCTTTAGGTTTCTTCCATTAATTCTACTTTGTCTTGCAAATGAGCTTGTTGCAAATCAAGTCCTACAACATTGATAGAATAGTCAGTCGGTTGCATTTCTCTGAACGGCTTGATGACATTGGGTGTCACATTCTCAAACATCAATGAATTTTGACTTTCATTGAACACAGTCCGCATAAGGGGCTCCACAGGTTTGTTTGCATTCTTCACCCTTCTTTTTTGTATTTGGCTAGCTCGGGCACTTTTGGAAACATCCACCTATGAGAAATACTCTTGGGGAAAAATACCTAATCCACTAGCAAAAGGAAACTCCCAGGGGAACTACTAATGGGAATGACAACATGTTTAACATATCAGTAGATTTGGTAGGTCTCACAATAGTTATCAGAGAGAAAGGTGGGATAAACTAACTTCTCTGAGATGGTGAAAACATAGCGGGGAAAAAGGCTAGGGAAGTAGCCACTTGACACTGAGGCATCAAAGATACAAACTGCTGACTCAGTAGGCTAGGATGCATTGCCATTACTTGCACCTCAGGGGCAGTAGACATAGGAGGAGGAAAATGGGGACCCCTAGGGGAACCAATGTTGACCTTCCTTGGGTGACTAGTGAGAGGAATAGCTGATATGAGTGACATGGCAGATGCAAGTGCAGAGGAAAATAAATACATAGAAGAGAGAGGAGAAAGGGATAAATGTACCTAAGTTTCCTGAAGATTTGTAGTAGATACAACTATGTCTTCACATTGTTCTTCTCCTCCTCTTCCTACTTCCTTTGTTCGAGGTCTCTTCTCTTTTGGGGAATCATCTAGGTCCAAAATAACCCTTTGACAGTGCCTAACAGAGCTCGACCTCTTCTTCCTTGATCTAGAGGACCTAGTTGGCTCTGATAACTTTGTATTTGAAGAGCTCTCATGTTGCAACTATTGTCCACTGATTGTCTCTCCTTGCATGGGACCTTCTTCAATCATTGGAGCCTTTTGGGCTACTTCTTCTTCATGCTCTGAGGCTACACTTTCTTCCTCACCACACCTCTCAGACTCTGAAGGATTAGGAGAATCATCATTATTTGAATGCTCGTGGTACCAAGCATCATCAAACTGGTTGTCTGAGTCCAATTCCTGAAATAGTCTGTTAGTCTTTTTAATCTCTTGTCTATAAGTCCAAAAATATTTAATCTTTTTAGGCTTCCAACCGAACCATGCTAATTGGTTGTAGAGGAATTGATTTATTATATGGTTTGAGTTAGGCTTGGCCATTATACAATAAAAATTCAGCCAAGGTGGTCAACCCAAGCTAGAAGGAATGTGCTCGAGGCCGATGTATAACTTCTTATTTCCCTCATCTGCATTTCTCCGAGGGTCCCAAAATTGCCGAGGCTAGTGAGGTATTTTAATTCCTACCTCTACCAAGTTACCCACTAGATTATAGTGCCATGTATCACAGATAATCACCAATCTAAGGTGACCTAACTTGGAATACAACACTTCAAAACTATTCACCCTCGGACTCTTCTTCTTGACCAATGCTATAGAGCTAAACATGATTGGCAGCATCAGATAGGAAGTCAGATGCTTTCCTCCCTAGTAATTGTTTTCAATATTACACAACTGCTTGAAAACCTCCAAGGCTAGCACCCTATTTGAAACAAAACACAGGAGCTAGAAAGGCTTTCAGATGAAACCCTACATGCAAAGCATTGTAAAATCTGAACCAAAGAACCAATCACAAGGCGGTACAAGGCCTCTCATCCATGATATTTGACTTTGTGTCAAGTTCCCAGACGTCTTACCTCCCATTTGATCCAAATCTCTTAAAGTCAGAGCTAGGAATGTGTCTAAAAATGCATAATAATCAATTTTTTTTGAGAGGACAGGAGTCTAGGTAGAAACTAGCTTTCTAGCGCCATTTTCGTCAAATACCACTAGGGGCATAAATTGCTAGAAACAATCAGAGTTCTAATGTAAAATCATGTAGGCCAAGAAAGAAGAATACCTAAACTTGGAACTAGGCTCAAACCCCTTTAGCTGTTGGCACATCTTTTCGACAATGACTTTCGCAAAGTCTATCAATAGAGGCTCTTTATTCTTTTTTAGCATAAAGCCTATGCTCATCTAGAAGTCTGAGACTTCTTTATTCGTATATAACCCACACACCAATGCCAACATAGAAAAGAAGAAATCCATGCCTACTATAAAAGTAGCTAGACTAAGAGGAAATCTAGGAGGGATGAAGTTATCTAGTGGCTTACCTGTTCTGACATTGAAATTTTTTTGTGCTGCTCTCAGCGTCCTCCAGTAATTTCATAGCCTAGAAAGATCAAAATCCTCAACACCCTCAAGAGCATTAAGAGGGATGCACAACATATCCTAGAGAGCCTGGTGACTGATTACCACCCCCAAATTATGGCCACTTATAATTCCTGAATTGGTGTCGAAGCTCTTAGCACAAGCAACCACAATCTCTGGATAATAGTGCACCAAAGGAACCATATACTGAGGGAGACCACAACTCCACAGTCGGCTAGGAAAAGGATCACTGATGTTTTTCATCTTTTCGTATGCAACCTCTCTTAATATTTTAGGGTTATGAGATAACTCCATATCACGGACATTATCCCAATCCTCTGAAACCAAAGCCTAGTTTTTACGAGAAATCATGTTTAACATTTTCTGGTTCGCCAACTTAGTGCAGAGCCATGAAGGTTTCACTGGAATTCCCAAGGTTGCATAATAAACTTAGGCATAGATATTCACACAAGGAACCTACATCCTTCGTTCATCAATGTTGTTAGTGGTGACGACCTGAGTTGAGCTTTCTACAATTTTAGCCATTTTACCTATATTTCAAAGAACTCTGCTACTTAGTTTTTTGAAATCCTTTCTTTGTCTCTGCAAATGATTAAGGTTGTTACATGATTTTCCAACCTCGCACAATTAATACCTTCTGCATGATGCTCCTATCCATCTTTTTTTATTTTCAAAAATATTGGATTAGCAAGGGCACACGCTATCTTCCACATTGATTATGCCATGCACCACTAACCCTTTCGTGTGTGCGAACAGGCCACCAAATCGCCAAAGGATTCTGCACATTAAGAGACATGACCTCACATACAGTGGCTCTAATTTTTCTTGGAAAAGGTACCAAAACAAAAATGCCATATCTTTTCATGAGCTTTTTCATTTAATGATTACTTGATCGTAACAGGTCACACCAACCAACGACTTCACCTTAAGAGATTTGTTTTGATTTAACCAGGATGGAAATATTCCTTATGGTGAGAGTTGGCTCCTTCTCTACTTTTTAAAAAGGCTTAATTCAAACAAATTGCAACTGCATTTGATTATCTTCATTATTTTGCACGCCGCAACACAGCCTTTCAAGGATTTTTTCATACCATTTTCCTCTGATGTAAACATACCTTTCTCAATTAGGGAAGTCTCTCCCCATCTATAAAAAGGACCCCTTGGCATTTTGGCAATCCATATTTGCACTTAGTATTTCTTAGCAATTGGCCCTAGGATATAGTTGGTAGCTCCATTACTTAGCGAGAGCAACGGTTGTCATGGAAACACCAATTAGGCTTACGTACAAGAAGACCCAAGCTGCCTTCTTAAGAAAAATTAGGTGCAGGCGACTGAAATGCATGACTAGCATGAAGAACCTTTTGTATGTGAAAGCCATAAAGTGGGTTCTAGGCAGAGAATGCATAGAATATGAGGACTAGTACAGAGTGAACACTAGTATCAGCTCCCACTTTGTAGCTTATCTATTAGACATTGGCATTTCTAAGAGGAAGATTATGAGGCTAAGGCTGATAAAGTAGGTAATTTCCAAACACTACTTGGAGGGGTTGGAGAATATCATGAGAGCTACCGAGATCGGCTGCGGAATCCCATCTGTTTGCAACCTGCGCTGACTTACTGAGGGAGGAGGACCTGTGCGACTAGGCCCTTTTTGCGTGGCTTTGAGCTTGAAACTCATGAGGAACATCGCCATAAAGTCTATGCCGCCTTCCATTTCCTAATGAGGATGCACACCATTGAAACCTTTTGTGAGGTGCAATGGTATGAGAATTTTGAGAGGATGGTGTTTCCTCATCGTGCACCACCTGCTACCATTGTTGGACCCTCGAATGCCTAAAGAGACGTCTAGAAGATCCCTCTTCCTTTTTGTATTTGAAATATTCTCTGCAACACTTGTCAATGACAATATGTGTATTTTTTGGAACATGGCTATGGGCCCTGTTACATCAATATGTATACAGATGTAAATATCTCTATAATCAATACAATACATATATTTCCTATAGTCTGGTTCTTTTCTTCATTTTATCTCAATTCCATGCATCAATGTGGTTTTTGATTTTAAGAAAGCACTGAGAATGACCCAAAACTAATAAAGCGGGGAAAATATATACATATTTACACACTTACTGCAAAAGTTGGATCAATTGAATTTCTTGAGGTGTATTCCATTAACTAGAATACCCAAGGCCTCACCCTCCGTTGTTTCCAACTCGAACGAGTTGTGTTGCTTGCAGTGTGTTATTTTGAATGGTCCTTCCTAGAGATTATCAAACTTGCCATGTTGATCGGGCTTCACTCCGTGCTCATTAAAATTGAGCACCAAGTCTCCACATTGCAGACCCTGGTCAGACATTTTCTTGTTGAACCATTTCTTTACCACCTATTGGCGGCTAGTCATTGCCTCAAGAGTGTGCTCTCGTTTCTCCTAAACCTCAAGTAATTCTACCAACCGCACCTCCATCACTCCATTTTGCTTGATTTCAAGAAACTTGAGCAACTGGATTGCAGGAATTTCCATAGAGATTGGCAATAGCGCCTCCATCCTGTATACCATCTCATAAGGGGATGTTTTCAATATTTGTTTGGGTGTGATACAATCTACCCATAGTGTTTTTCGGAGGTGTTTATGCCACTCCCTTTAATGTTTTGAACCTATTATCTTGATCAACCAGAGAAGATTCTTTTTTATAGATTCGACAAGGCCATTTCCTTGTGGATAGTAGTTGGAGGATGTCTCTAGGAAGACTCCATATTTTAGTGAAAATTGGATGATTTTGGAGCCAAGAAAAGATTTGGAATTATCCGAGATAATTTTCTTTGGCGGGCTAAACCTGGCTGCCAGTTCTCCCAGGAAATTCACAATTTCTTCCTCGGTTGCATTTTTCAAAGGTACAACTTCAGTCCACCTAGTGAAATAGTTAGTTGCCGTCAGGATCCATCTGTGTCTAGCTAATGAAATTGGGTTGATTATGCCAATGAAGTCGAGACCCCATTGAGCAAATGGATCTTCCACTACAATTGGTTTCAATGGCATGGCAACATTTTTCCTTTTCCCAACAAAAAACTGACACTCGTTGCAAGACCTCACCAATGAACATGGGTCCTTAAATAACATCGACCATAAATAACCAACACACATAATATTGATTGTAGTATTTTTTGCTAAAAAATGTCCTCTAGTTGGGCCATTGTGGTACTGCTCCAATATCCTTTTTGCTTGCTCTTCTGTCACACATCTTAACAAGATTACATTGATATTTCTCTTGAAAAGAACTCCCTCGAAGAGTACATAGCCATTATTCTGCAGTCGATAAAAAATCCTTTTAAATGAGGGGAGGTCGGTTGGGTACCATCCTTTTTGCATGAAATTAATTTTTCATCTAGCCAATCATCTACGAAACTCTCTTCATTCAGCAACACGGGCTCTGAGACTTCAACCTCAGTCATTGCTCTATTGGTTCTAGCCAAATATTCGCACAATCTCTTCCCTTTCATAGTTTTGACTGGCTTGATCTCAATGTCATACCCTAGAATCTTGGTTATCTAGTTAACTCGCTTCTCAGTGATTTCACCTTCCATAATATATTCCTACACACTAGGGTGCAACACACAAACAACCACCTTGTTGCACGATATGAGGTGTTGGAACTTCTTCAACCCCTTTACAATAGCAAAAGCTTGCTTCTCCACAAAGTTGTACTTCACCTTGTAATCTTTTAGAGTGCACGAATAGAAGGCGATGGGAAATTCTCTTTTATCTTCATCATCTTTCTACATTAGGACAGTAGCGATACTCGTGCTACCACCAAAGATGTACATGAGGAAGTCTTTTGACAAATCTTGATTAACCAACACGGGAGTAGAAGATATGACTTCTTTAATCTATTTGAAAATTTTTTTGGCTTTCGATGTCCATTTGAAAGCTTGGTCCTTTTTCAACATCAATGTGATGGGCCAAACGATCCCTGCGAAGTCCGGTATGAACCAGCTGATGAAGTTAACCTTGCCCAAAAAGGATTGAACTCCTTTTTTGTTGACAGGTAGAGGGAGTTCTTTGATTGCTTTAACCCTTTTTGGGTCGATGGCAATACCTTCCTTTTAAATGACATAACCCAACAACTTCCCTTGTGGGACCCCAAACACACATTTCTTTGGGTTGAAATAAATCCCAAACTCCTAGCACTTCTCAAAGACAAGCTCGAGATGATCAAAATGATCTTCAACAGATTTTGAGAAAACTGTCAGGTCATCTAGATAAATAAGAATGATCTTATGTATCAAATCCCTAAAAGAAATGTCCATAGCTCATTGGAAAGTGGTTCCAACATTTGAAACTCTGAGGGGCATTTTAGCATAAGCGTATGTTCCCCACTTGGTGGTAAACGCCATTTTGTGTTGGTCCTCCTCTTTCACCCGAATCTGATTATAGCCAAAGAAACCATCTAACATTGAAAACATCTCAGAACCAACAACTGTTTGTAGAATTGCCTCCATGGAAGGTAGAGGGCAGTGGTCCTTTAGAGACGCTCTATTTAGGTCTCGGAAGTCAACACATAGTCGTATATCACCATTCTTCTTACAGACCGGCACCAGGTTAGACACCCAAGTACTGTGTTTGATTAGGAACATTATCTGAGATTCAATCAACTTCTATATTTCCTAAGCCATTAATGACTCAATCTTTGGATTTACTGGCCTCTACTTCTAACACATGGGGTTTGCTCCCTCTAGTAGCTCAATGGTGTGTTGGATAATCCCAAGATCATATCCCTTAAGATCATCATATGACCATGCTACTACATTCAGATACTTCTCACAAAAATATTTCAACCTTTCTTTGTTCTTCTGCGAGACTCCTTTTCTGACCTTAAGCTTTTTATCTTCTCTGATGTGCAGATAGGCCTTAATCACCTTTATCAGCTACAAGTTTTCTCTTGTATTTTATCACATCATTAGAATCAAACAAATTCTCAAGAGTAACCAAGCCTCTAGGAAGCTTGTTTGACTTAAGCTAGACCACTTGATCTTCATAGGACTTAGCGATCTTTGGCTATAATTAGTCAGCAAATTCTCTGGACAATTAGAGAAATGATGTGATATGAGCATCACTGTCAAACACTTTCCATTTTTTATCATTATTTGGGATTACAGGCAGCATGATCACTCACACTGAATGTTTGTTATCAATTAACTCAAAAGTTGGCTCAAACTTAGATCCGACAATTGCCATTCAATCTACTTTAGAGTTTTTCTCTCTAGGTATAGCTTGGATGTTGAATGCCTCAAAGCCTTCAATCAGGTCCTAGACCCTATGTCGATATGATCACATACACACATTCTTGGCAGCTGATAGCCCTCAAATTTGGTTAACCACCAATTTTGAATCTCTGAACATCTGTATTTTCTTGGCGCCCATTCGTTCTGCTAAACTCAAGCCATGGACAAGGCCCTCATAATCAGCTTCGTTGTTCGAGCACGTGAACTAGAAACGATATGACCTTAAGGTCTTTTCTTTAGATGGAGATACCAAACATATTCTAGCCCTAGCCCCTACTCTGCATCTTGCTTTGTCAAAGTGCAAGGTCCATAACTCTGAGGTCCCCTCACTCTTAGACTCTTTAGTCACTCTGGGCATAATCTAATCCTCCTCATGTATGACATATGTTCCTTGCCCAGTTGCATGATAGTTTCCAAAAGGGTCTGAACTTATAAATTAATTCAAGAGAGTTTCTTAATTCTTAATTCGCGAACTGCTTACTTCTTCAACCTTAATAAGTTCAACATTGGGCATCTCTTCCGAGGTAATTGAGGTATGGGCTACCTCAAAATTAATCATGGCTTCATCAGCCACATGCTCAGAATGTAAAGGTTTCGACAATATCTTCATCTAAGCTCTACGTTTGGTTCTTAGGATCAGGTGTGACCAGTCCAAAGAGAGGTAACCTCCAACATTTGCAGTGAATTCTCGAGATAGACATATCCCGAACATAGGAGGGACGTCAATGAGCATAGTATCTTGATTCACAGTAATGTTGGGGCAAGCAAAGAATGTCATAGGAAATCCTTTGATTACTCTAAGGGTTTCAACCTTGTTCTCATCGAGTTGCATAACTCCCTTCTTAAGAGGCTTGTATTCGAGTCCCAGAGCTTCAACTACTTGCTTGGGCATGATGGTGGTGCTAGCACCAAAATCAACCATACAATTATACAGTAGTTTTTTACTAATGATAAGTGTTAGAAAGAAAGGATTGGGTTTAGGCTTACCTTCTTTTCTGACCTAATTTTTCATTGATTGATTTTCCAAAACCTTATCCGAACCTGGATTGGTTGTCTTATCTTTTGAGGGTTGCTCAAGCATCTTCATGCCCTCTTCTCCTGATAATGCCTTCTGTAATAGCAGCTTTTGCTCCAGGATGGACAAGATATCCCACAAGGAAACATTAGTAGAAGATTTCTTTAACTGTTCCACCACATTGAATGGCATACATGACTGATGAGCTATGGTAGTTGGCCCCTTCTACCTCATAGCTAGTACATCCAACTATTTGGCAACTATCGGGTGGTTGTGGGAGCTTTCACTTTTAGAGGAGGTGGATTCTTGGAACCTGAAATAGTGGCCCCAAATTGCTGTGGAACTGATGACATAGTTGCCAATGCACTAGGCATTGAATTAGTTGCCCCTTTAGTTTGCAAAGATGTGAATTCTCCAGTGAGCCTCCGCTTGGAACAGGTATTGTAATCCAACCATACTTGTGGCACTTGGGTCATCAGAATGTCGTTCGGGTATGTCGACTCCTCTTCCTCCATCCAAGAAAAGAATGCCTAGTCTAGAGCTATATCTAGCTCCTGCTCTATAGACATTCCTTGCACTTGAGCAGTGAGAATTGCATTCTCCATTTACTGAGAGGCATATGCATGATCTTCGGAATCGGGCATGATGCCTTGACTACATTGCTCTGCTATCTTTTGTTGTAAATTCCCTCGTAGGTAATTTTCGGGCATGTGTGCATCATTGCAAGGGAAGCACCGGGGATTAATCCCCTCAAAAATATTATTTTGTCCCGCTACTAGCTCTTTACTCGAACTAGGATAGAAATTTTGCATCGGCATAGTCACGAGCATGATCTAATTGCTCTGTTGAGCTTGGGTATTACTACGTGATCTATCCTGCCATTGATTCTGCTGAAAAGGAGGTTTCCTGCCTTGGTATTTTTGGTAAGAAGGCTTCTAGTAGGCATATTATTGCCACTTCATATTGGTTAACTCATTTTTTATGGTACACAATTTCTCCCTCATGTTGTTCACCTCAGCCGCCAGGGGGTTAGGCACTGGAGCCACACTCAACGTCGTTCAGGGGTACACATACATAGACTAGGGGGCATGGGAACGCTGGTTGAATCTACCTCTAGTTCTCCTATGGTCAATTCTAGGAACAATGGCATGGTAATTCGCAGTGCCAAATTTTTGGTGGCAATAAGATTGTTCTTCATGGTGACTGAAAGACTATATGCATCAGGTAAGGTATTTTTGCCGAGAGATTGTAGCATCACAGAAATATCAAAATTTATAGACTTTAGATAAAACATGAACACCAGATTCAGAGGTGGTTGACTGCCGACAGGGACCCTCTGCCAAGTCAAATGAAACTGAAGATTGAAATCGGCCAAAGCTTCATGAGGAGCCCACTTTATATTAGCTAGCTGGTGATATAGCGAAGATCTGTTGCCATTATTTGAGAAGAGCTCATAGAAAGGATCTTCGAGCTAATCCCAAGTGCCAATTGTATTAGCTGGAAGAGTATGATACTAGTCCAATGCCTTCCCTCTGAAAGAGGTTGTGAGCAACCGCAAAGCCACATTCTGGTTAGTAATGCCATGAACCAGACATACATTGGCCACATCTTGCAAGTGCTCTGCTGGAGTTTTTGAATCATCCCTAGTGAACTTAGCGAAAACTTTTAAAGAGGAAGTTGGGATTGGAGCCCACATTGTGGGTGGTACAAGGGCAATCAAAGGGCTACCAACATCCTAGGCTACAAAATTTCTAGCCATTTGTGCAAGGGATGGAGGAGAAGTTAGAGGAGGAGTCGGAGGTGATGTATTAGCCTACTGACTTCTCGCCTTAATTGAAACTAGTGGTGGTACAAGCAGGCCAGGGATTCTTGTGGTTTGAGACCTAGTGATGGGCCTATGGCTCATACACTCTTTTGGATTGTGAACATTTTAGTTCGTCCCACTGAGCATGCCAGAAAAAGAATTGTTGATGCAAAAGTTTGCAGGAAATAGGCTTATGGGAAACTTAGCTATTGGGGGGACTTGTGCGCATAGCTAAGTGACCTCCGGGATTTTATCAAAGCTGGCTATTTGTTTTTTAAATGGGGAGAAAAGGGAAAGAAGATAAACATGAAATAAACAAATCTAGGTTAAGGCGATGCACCAAATCAGTAATGAGATAAGTAAGCACATTGCATAAACAAAGGCTCAGGTAGTAATTAATGTATATCAAACAGATAATTCCCAACACCACAAACATAAGAACATCAAACCATTTGCATAATATAACCCATACAACATAAGCTAACACAAAAGAGTAGCAACATGATCTATATTATGCTTAGCTATATAAAGATTACAAAAGATTGAACCAGATGTTCGTATATTTTGAAAAATGCAAGTACAATCTAATGTCTTATCAAATGCTTGAAAATAGAGAGGCCGAACAGAATGGCACAGTCTACAAGTTCAAATTTAATATAAAACACTACAGAGGCTCATTCTTAGTGCTAGGAAATTTTTTCCATCTAACAACAACCATAAAATGAAGAAAGGGTTGTTTAAATAAGCTAGCCCACCACCTAGAGGCTCCAACTAAAAAGATGCTCTAGCGAAGTCACCAACAAAAATATTCCCATGCGCAGGCACCAACAAAAAGATGGAAAGGTAGCATGCCAATAGGGACACTTCGAGGAGAGATGGGCCATGCAACAACAAGAGGAAGGGACACATGGTAGCAAAATGAAAACCGTTGCAATGACCATCGAACAAAAACAACAGATGCCCAAACAATCACCACGTGAAAAGCTCCCAGAAAAGGTAACTGCGGTGTGGGCCCCATCCGAACAGAATGTAGGTGGAGGAAACGTGTCAATTAATTAGAGCCCAACAAAAGGAAGGAGAAGCATCTCGAAGGGAAGCTTCGATAGGATGCCACGTGGCGGTAGCGAGAAAGCTGCGAGCACTATTAAAACAAAAGGCGAAGCCACAAAAGGAAGAAGGACCGTGAAGGAAAAGAGTGGTGCATGAATAAATATTCACAATTATCATAAAGTAAAAGCTTTGCACAGGTCTTTGGTGACTCGGGCTTTTAGTCAGAGATTAACAAAATTGTCATGTGTTAGTTGTCAATTGTTTCAGTTATATTTTACATGTTACTTAAGTTTTGTTATCAAAAGTCATGTCTTTCGGTTTGAAGGTTGTTGCCTCTCCTATAAATAAGAGAGACCAGGACCAAGAAAAAAATATTAAGATAGGAGTAGATAGAAGAAGTAGGAGAATAGGCATTGATACAATGTTTACATCATAAAGGACCAAGATGCACGTGTAATTTTTTTGATGAAGTTAATGGAAAATCTATGATTCAGTGGCTCTATGTTGGTATTAGTTGTTTGTTAAGTTAATTGAAGATATTGCTAATTTGTCTCCATATTTAATATTACTCTATTGTTTAAATTGATATATCAAGCATATTTTCAATTTATTAGTGCACATTTGCTATATCTGTGTGGCATAATTAATTGGGTCCTTCAAGTAAAGATTAAATTCCTCTTGATTATTCACAACTTAGGAATATTATTTTGGATTATTAAAGAAGAATCTGATAATTGCATCCCTGCGTGTTTATACAAGTTATAAACATAGAAGTGACAAACAATTTGAATTATTGCCAGTCATAGGTCACTTGTCTCTGATTTCTACTTGACTCCATATACCCAACAGAGCACTGGTCTTCACATTTCAACACTTAGTTTCATTTCATTTTAAATGTTTTACATCTGTTAATTGAACATATTTCTTTGATACTGCTTATACAATTCATGCTAGATTAGTAGTACATTTTTTCACTTTCAAATTTCCATTGTGAATAGACTGTTGTAGGAGGAATCACATAGTTCAAGTCTGCTTCATTCACATAGGTAGATCCACCTAGGTCTGGTAGCACCTGAAGAGAAGAAGGTCTAAAACCATTTGGCCTTGTATGTTACCCTGAAATGTACCAAGAGTTTGGAAACCTCTTGAGGTATTTTTACCTGTGTTTTTGAGAGCTAACAACGTGAACGAGGAAGCACATTGTACAATATCGGCATAGGCACATTGCATTCATACCGATTGGCATAAGAAATTGGGTTGTATATTTTGAATATTAAAAGGAACAAATAGAGAATGTAGCACCACATGAAATGCATATTGGCATAACTCATGAAAGTTTCCTCGAAAAAATACTCATCGCTGGCCATCGGAAGCCTAACAAGTGACAATTCTGATCTCATATACTACTCTCATGAAGAGAAAAGGCTCGTATCGGGGACACATTATTTTTATTCTATCGATGGGTTATTCAAGAAAGTAAAAGATAGAATCACTCGGTATTTCGGCAAGAGGTACACCGATATATTTCATCGGAGGAACACATTGATAGTGGAACAACATAAAATGGACCGCCCGACGACACATCTTACACTGATAACATTTAGTTGGGAGAACAAATATCAAGTTACGCCAACAAGGGAATAATCAAAGTAAGACGTTGCGATGACATAGTGGATAAAATAAGGCACCAGCAGTGAAAGATTTATTTTTTGGAGTAATACAATACCAATACTTTTCTATTTGTGTATGGAAGATTCTTTCATTTGGACTAGTTCTCTGTTGTTTCTTTTCAAGCAATTGAAGGAAATGTAAAATGTATTCTAATTAATCTCAATGACCATCTTATAATTACCTCACTTTCCTACATCTACCTTTCCCCATCAGGTACTCCCCTTCAAATTTGTTAATGGAGTTGGGATCCCAAATGCGATCTACATGGACCTTTGTTGCAAACTTAGGAAGATATTCAGTAATGTACACCATGGTCTGGTATACCATATATCCCTCCACCTTAGAACCCTCAAGATGTGCTCTTTGTCTAACCAAAGCCTTCAAAAATTTCAAGTGCCTCTCAACCATCCACATTGACCTTGTGTGTATAGGTCCATACAATTCAATCTCCTCAACTTGGTGTATGAGGTAGTGTTCTTGTGCATTGAAAAATGTCGAAGGTAGACACTTTTGCATTTCACACATTAGACAAGGAATTTTTCTCTTCCAATAATTTATATCTTCTTTATGGATTTCTTTAGATGACAACCATCTACAAGTGATTCAAGGCAAATATATTAACTAGATTTAACAAAAATATACAATATATTACATAACAAGTAAAACAAATGGAAATTATAAGATGTATACAACGAATTGAACAAATCTCGCTACTTGCCTCATGTATTTTCCAAGATCATATATAACTTGCTTGACATTGTTTTCAAAGTTGTCTGGAAGAGATAGAGGTAGAACGCATTGCAACAATTATAAAATGATCTTTTCATTATTTTTCCAAAACTAGTAAACATAATACACTGAAAAGTACATGCAGTATACAAATATATATAAAATATACCACAATAATTACCTTAATGAAGGTATGCCAATCATGTGTTTTCATCCTTGACCCAAATTCACCTTTCTTTGTTATGATATTGTTTATGTTTGTAGCAAATCCTGTGGGAAATCAAATTTTTTGTATGACTTCTTTTATAGAATTGCTTTGCTACTTTGTTAATAACAAGGGTGCTTATATTAATTTGGTCTCCATTGCTATTTAATTGAATGATATTTTCATTGCATGATTGGCTTCCTGAATGTCACTACAAATTTTGACAATTTTTCTTTGTCATGCCCTCCATCCAATATTTTCCATAATGTTTCTGATATTCTTTTGATATGCATTGTATCAAACAAATGCACAATTTAGCTGCTCATACTAGGGAAACCTACTAAATTGTTTGGGATAACTTTTCAGTCCCTGTGGAAGCCGACCATTAATGCCTTGATGACCTTCATGAAGCATATAAGTTAAACAAAGTAACAACAATCATTGTCAATTATAGCATGAGTAAACACAACACAATATAAAAATATAAATTCAAAACATATCATATATGATAGATAAACAATTTGATCCGATGTATAACCTTGACGATTAATTCTATTATATTCCAACTTCCATAGGCAAGGTTTCATTCTTTGTGGTTTTGATGTAGTCTCTTCTTTCCCATTGAAAAGATGTTTTCAGTAGTTCGATACTTATGATTTTTGTGGAGGAAGTTCCTATACTCATCAAACACCTGCTTTTCTAAACTTGTTGAATGATAAGATTTCATCTTTGGACCACAAACTGGACATGCAAATTTTCCCTTTGTTTGAAGACCTGCAAGATCATATATAATTGGATTAAATATGTCAATTTTTATAATTATATATAATGAATAGATTATTTAAAAAAAATGCATGATATCTACTTCATAAAATTAAATATTGTTAAAGTGCTTGAACGTTATAACATACCACAAAAATGTGTTAGCCCTGGGCATCATGAATTGTCCATACAAGCATTGCATGGAATTGAAATTGTCTTTGTCCTATTGGTCTAGAGACGTCATACATAGTGACGCCATTCCATAACTTTAGTAACTCGTCGATAAGAGGCTCGATATATACATTCATATCTTTAACTTGGTACTTACCTAGTTGAATGAACATAAACATTATATAATTATTATAACCATTTTACTGCAATATATATAAATTAATGTACATGACTATTAAATGAAAAAATATGTCATTATGCAAAAAATAAGACAAATGAGATGCTACTACGTTAAAGAAATTTTATGTAAACAAATACCTGAAACAATCATTGCCAACATTATGTGCTCCCTCTTTATTGACATCCATGGAGGAATGTTATTGTTGATAACAAAAATAGGCCACACCGAGTAAATAGATCTCAACTCTCCAAATGGATTGACATCGTCTGCTACCAATGAAAGCTTGAGATTACGAGGTTCTTCTTTAAAGTGTAGCCATTTTTCCTCCATGTCCCTAAATTTAGAACCATCTATAGGAATTCAAAGAATTCCATCTCCACTTCTATTCCGTGCATGGTAGTCCATAATTTTTGCTAAGCTTTCACACCTAAATAATCATTACATACGTGGAATAATGGGAATATAATGAAGAACCTTGTGAGGCATCTTTTTTGTTAGTTGATTTGTTCGATATCTACTGATATAACATTCTGGGCATTCTGATGCAAATTCATGTTGTTTATGATATATAATATGATCATTGGGACATGCATCTATTGCTTGATACTCCATTCCAATATCTTTCATAATGGAAGATAAATCTTGGTATGAGGGAGGTAAAATATTTGATGGTGGTAACAAAAATTCACCTATCACTCTACAACAATTTTTTTTGTTAATATAAAGAATATTAATGGTACATATTTCATCCTTTATTTACTAGTGATGAACTAACAACAAAAATAGATGAAAAAAGATGACATATATGACATACCTTAACATCCAAGAGATTGCTATGTTGGTAAACCATTCATAACCTTCAAGTTCACCAACAACAACACAACAGACAAAAGAGTTGTTTGGGAACCTTCATAAAGAGGCTCGTATGCCTTCTCAAGTACAGGTAAATCATGAACATCATCAAAGTCATCTCGATCATCATGATCAGCTACGCCACTAAATGTGTCATGGATCAATGTATTTGTACCATCATCTTCAACTTTGTTTTCTAGCACATGATCATCTTCTTCCATAGGATCATTAAATTCATCTTCGATATTCACAGCTCCATGTTCCTCCGCTTGCAAAACCACATTCTCTAGGCCGTGATAATCCATATCATGTGCCCTAGGGAACCCCACCTTTATAATAATGATCGACACAAATAAACCATGATCATGATCAAGTGATTTTTTATATATAAAAAATGTTAAAACGATATAAACATTTACAAATTCAATCAATATAAAGACATATAATGAACAACTTACCAATGGGCGATAATCATTCCCCCTTTCAATGTGACCATGCTGCCTACAATTTTTCTTAGCTTTTGTGATTAAAAGTCTTCTCATCTTTAAGCCCTTGCAATTATTGCAGGGACAATAACATTTCCCATCACCCTTTCTTTTCAATCTATCCCACAATCTAGCAAGTGTCTCTTCATTTTGTTCTGCACTAATATTATCTGACATGATTTTTCTTTACCAAGCTTGAATATTTAGATCTTCAAGAAATATCAAACTCACACTCCAATAATTTTTAGTCATAGACATGTAACAAAATCTAATAATTCTAATATTTTGCACCCAAAAAAATCAGCCTATAACCTCCACAAACTGTCACAAGTATAGAAAATTCACAAGTATAGCAAATTCGCAAGTATAGAAAAACATTGTCACAAGTATAGATAAATTGTTGAACTCACTTTTATTTATTAAAAAACATTCATCAGAACTCCAACGACCACTAACCATATACCCATCAGCCCAAAAATTAAGGAGGCTAACCATATGTCGGCCCACAAATTGATGGAAGGGGATGGTTGACTTTAAGTGTATGTCAAAATAGAGATGAAAATCATGAAGCGTCACAATTTCGAAAAACATTGGGCATAAATTTTAAAACAAATTGAAATTTTCACATTAAATACACAAGTACCCAATGATACATCTAATTATAAATCTTTCATCAGAAATTTTCATCATATTTTGCAATCAAATGAGTTAGTGCATCTACCCTCGAATGGGTTCCTAAGAGTTAGATAAAAGTATTTTTGGACAATTAACGAATGTGTGTTACAGGATGTGGTTCCTAATGTTGTGGTTTGCAAATAACTACATTGGGGGCTTTGTTCTCCAGTCTTTTGAATGACTATACTTTTATATAGTAAGGTGCATCATTTAGAGTCCTTTAGCTTACATATGCACATAAAGTCATATGGGCGCTAAAGTGGGACCTAAATATGCCATAGAAAATTGGATCCTCTTGAGAAAAGAGACAATTTCATGCATAATTAGACCCACTTTTGACCCCTTCACATCATTTCCCCTTCAAAAAAACATTTATAGGCCCCTTAGACCTATTAATTTTGATCTAGAGGCTTGTTTCACATGTGAATCACATAAAACTTGACAAACAACATTTAATAGAATCATACCCCGACAACCCACTTTCAAACAGTAGTAGTGGGACCCATTCACCACCTTGGGCGAATGAGTTCCCTCTAGTGGGACCCATTCGCAAAGGGTGGCAAATGAGTCCCCTTTGAGGAAAAGTTAAAATTAAGCGGGAATTTAATCAATTTAACTTTTATTTCTAGCGAATGTTGGCCTCTTAGGTCTAATTAACATGAAAATAAGATGTTTTTTCCTATAAATACACATTTTATTTCATTCCACACAACCTTTTGATCACTTTTTATCATCTCAAGAGCAAAAATTATTCTACAATAAAGTTCATAAGAAAAAGTTGAAGTTTTAGGACAACAAACTAGGGTTTTTGCAGGTCTTGAAGCTCACTAATCTTGTCAAGATCCAACATTGCAAAGGGTTGATGATGGATTTCTATGGTGAATCATGAAGAAATCTAGGGTGAAGAGGTGCAACTAGCCACCAAATCATGCCTAAGGACTTGGTTTCCTATTGATTCCATCTTCCATTGTTACTCTATCTTCATGCTAAGGTTTGCATTGTGTTTATTTATCATTTGTATGTCATTTATTATCCATGTTTCATGTGTTGTAAGGTTTCTAGGGTAGAGATCTTGCATCCTTTTAATCATTATTGCATTTCCTATTCTAGAGCAATAGAATAGGGTTTTTTGTTATGATTCGGATTTTCCTAGTCTTTAACACATTTAAAGATAGGGTTTATGCAGATTTTTCTCTATTTAAGGTTTAATTACCTACCTAGGGGTTTGACTAAGGAAAACCCCCCATTAGATCAACTCTTTTAAGCTATTTTGTTGGAATTTTCTAAGATCTGGAATCGGGTTTCTGTCAGAATTTGCTATGTAGGTGTCAAGGTACAAATTTGAGTTCTGAGTTTGCAGAAATAAAAAAGAGGATTGATTCAAGATGCTTGGTGAATGAGTCCCACCTAAGGTGCATAATTGAGTTAGATGCTATTTCAATTCCCTGACTAGCAGAAAATAGGTTTCGAGCAAAAAAGTCTTGATCTGAGACTGATTCACCCAAGGTGGTGAATGAGTCCCAGTCAGCCCAAGTTCAGATTTCATCAGCATTTCAGATTGTCTCTTAGTCCTCTACAGTCTTCTAGGTGCACACATTCTGAGAAATAACCTTTTTTTTAGTGAAAAATTGCATTTCATTCATCATTTTCAATCTTTTTAATTATCACGTTGCGTTTTCAAAGAAGGCATAAATCTTAGCTTTGCATTTATTCTAGTTCATTTCAATCAGTCAATTGCATTTAGTTAAGTTCATTTGTATCATATCACATCACACACATCCTAATTTGAGTTTTGCATAAGCATTTTGGACCTAGATCTCTCTCCTTTTAGGTGAAAACCCTAGAATTGTAAGAGAAGCATTTAGGGTCCCAAAATCTATGTCACAGAACTAAAAACTCTTGTAGAATATTAAAATGGTTGAACTTGCAAATATTCAAACTAACTCACTCTTGTAGGGAAATGACCACAACTCAACTTTATGCAAAAGCAAAAAAAAAGAAGGAATGAATCCAATGGAGACATCTAAAGGGTGTGGAGATAAGATCACAAGGACACCAACTCTCCTCGTCCAATAGGTCTATATGAACTTAAAGTTTGTACAAACTCACCTATTGTAAAAAACCAAAGACTATATGGAAATATTCTAAATTTAAACCTTACTCACCATGGACAATGAAACCCTAATTGAGTCAACCCCAACTCATCTACAAGTAAGTCAAAACTACATTGACTCTTGTAATCCAACAAGTTTTAACATACAATACATTTGGAATGCCCCAATTCCTTGGGAGATTTAGAAATCTAAATAAAATTCCTATAAAATCTAATACCCTAGACTATGAGACACCAATGGAGGGGACAAATAATAAATCAATTCATAGTTTAACACCCAATGATCCGAACAAACCGATTATATAATCATTTTCCATAAAAAATTCAAGAGGCCAACATGCTTAACCAACATTTTAGCCACAAACATTTAAATGCTAACAAACTAACCTTATCCATTCAAATGTTTAGCAGTTTAAAATCAATTGAATGAACTAGGAAACAAACACCTACCTAAAATTTGGTAATCACATCTGAGATGAACATTATAGAAACAATGAACATGAGGGGAGAAAGCTTTGGCCTCAATGAGCTCCAACATAGTTGGTTTCTATATTCATGCTTACAAAATGATCTCAATAATACTCAAATTACTTATATACTTTGCTCCACCAACCCCCATTAATGCTTTAGAATGATAGAGTGTCAAGCGCTTTAGATGTGAAAATATGGAGTGGGTTTGACCTTGCAAAAAACCAGTAGTCATCCACTTTGTAGAGAATCGAGACATACAATCCTTGTGGAAAATTGGCCAATCCTTGGCCCAAGCATAACTATAGTGAAATTTCTACAATTTTGAGTTTCCAAAAAAAACGCAGACCCTTAGGTTTTGTGAGAAAACAAGACCTCCCAACTCTATGGAGATTCAAAGAAAACTCAACCCATCAAAACAACACAAACTTTAAAACCTTAAGACCAACATGTAACCAAAACTTTAAATCAAGAAAAAATAAATCTAAAAGGAAAAATACCCTAGAACAACCTAGCTTGCAAAACAAAAAAGAAAGAAAACTTAAGAAAAGAAAAGAGGGGTTCCTCTCTTTCAACAGGGCATGGGTGCAAAGCAAAAAAAAGGCAGTTCTAATGGGGAAATGCTACAAAAATTTCAAATATAAATGAGAATCATGATAGGAATATGAAATATTTCCATGGTTCCTAGCCTTCTCCCATTTATCTAAACTTTTTGATAGCTTTTCCATGGCTAGGGTTTTATTTTTTCTTAAAACCTTTTAAAACCCTAATATTCAAGTGCATGTAACCCCTTTGTTATGAATCTATGTTGAATCCTTGTCACTGGTTGTCGGTCATTCAAGTTACAAATTATGCCCTTAAGTCCATTTTTTGACTGGCCCTTTAATCTCGCAATTACCATTTGAAACCCACAAACAAAATATTTCATTAAAATTATTAAGTGTATTGTCTATGTCCTTAATAATATTGGCCCCCCTTCTTTGCCTATTCATGAAATGTTGTTCTAAATGCACATGTTAACTTTATCTGTAAATTGTCTGCACCTAGCCCCACAAGGATTAAAATATTTAATTAATTGGCATGCAAAACCAATCCTGCACTAACAGATTGCAATATTATGTTGGTTTCCACCTTTTGCGATGAATTTTTAACTAAGGCAAGTGTTCCCTACTGAAGCATGGAATTAATGATGTGTGTCAAGTCTTTTTTGTTTAATGATGTCAGGACCTTTGGAGGGTCCCACCAAGTGGGTGATCCAAGCTAATGATTTCTAACATTTTGTTTGTAGATTCTAAATATATATTTTAAAAAATTTTGGAATCAAATTGCATTTCTTTTTCCATCTCCTTCAAAAACTAGTTTTTAACACTAAACACCATTTTGAAAGAGTGACGTGTACTTTCTAACACATACATTTTTTCTATGAAGGATAAAATTCTATTTTTTTCAAATTTAGATTTGCAACTACGATATCTAGTGCATGCATTTGGTTTCATAGTGTTTTATTGATTTTTCTTTCTTAACTAAGTTTTTAAGTCAAACAAGTTACAATTTAGACATACGCTTACTCAAGTGCTAACACAACTTTTTTTGTATGTATCAAAATTTAATATTTTTTTTGTTAGATCAAGGACATCAATATCTAGTGCATACATATTTTTTAGAATTTTTTTTTTATAATATACTATTTTTCCACGTGTAGAACAAAAAGCTTGATTTTCAGTGAAAAACCTATGTTTAATCAAACTAAAAAAATACATAATAAAACCAAAATATATTAAAATTAGACTTGATGGATAGTTCATTATGAGGACTACCATCATCTAGTTGGGTCTACGAAGTTGCCTCCATTTTCATCCTCAACTTAAGCCTAGAAACACAAAATTCTACCAAAAATCATAAGAACGGGAGAAGGGAAAAAAGGGGGGTTTGAGTGAGCCCCCCTTCGCACGAACCCCCCTGACCCATTCACTCGAAGGGAGGTTCAAGAAAATTGGTTTTTCTTGAACCCCATTAAAATAATATTAAGAAAAGGTGGTTGTAAGGGTTTGAGCGAACATGGATAGTTAAATTAATTTTTAAAGGCCGTCATTCGTTTGAACCCTTGGTCAACCAGGTTGTTTTTATTTTTTATTTTATAATTTCATATGCATATAAATATGTATTTATTTTTCATTTTTTAATATCAACATTGCAAGATTAATTTGCATTTTTATCCATCAAGGGAGATTTTGGAGGTTTTGGATTTTTTGGAGATTTTGGATTTGTGAAGTCATCTTTTGGTCTAGAGAATTTGTCAAGTCCTCTTTTGGTTGAAGATTTGTGAAGTCATCTTTTGGTCTAGAGGATTTTTGAAGTCATCAAGGGAGATTTTGGATTTGTGAAGTCATCTTTTGGTTTAGAGGATTTGTGAAGTCATATTTTGGTAGATAATTTGTGAAGTCATCTTTTGGTCTAGAGGATTTGTGAAGTCATCTTTTGGTAGAGGATTTGTGAAGTTATATTTTGGTATAGAGGATTTGTGAAGTCGTATTTTGGTAGAGGATTTGTGAAGTCATATTTTGGTAGAGTATTTGTGAATTCATCTTGGTAGAGTAAGAAAATAGTAAAAAAAATAACAAGAAAAAATATGGCTGAATGAATGTATTCAAAAGAAGAAGAACAAAAGCAACACAAATGAAATTTGGCAAGATATCATAAAAAGAAACAAGGTATGCATATTTTCTTTCCTATTTTTAATATCATTCCAAAAATATCTTTTATTTCCTATTTAATATATAAGTTTTTAGCATGTTAGTTATTTATCCTACACCAAATTGATTTTTGGTATCTTATTTTAAAAATTATGATACACCAAATTGATTGAAGATAAAAGTACATGAAATAATCCAATGAATCTCCCATAAATAAAATAGATTATTATAACAAGTTGTGAATGAGTTTGAACATCTCAAACAAACATAAAATATTACTATTTAGTGTCTTTCCTCATTTTATTTCCATGATATTCTAGTGGAAATATTATTTTTATCATATTTTTTTATTTCCTATTTTATCAAATTTATTAAACACAAATAATCAAGGGGTTTATCTATTTTATCATGGTTTTTATTTTGTCTATTGGTTTAAAAATAACAACTTACATTTCACTCATTGGTTTAAAAAGAACAACCTTGCATTTTCACCTCATTGGTTTAAAAAGAACAACTTGTATTTTCACTCATTAGTTTAAAAAGAACAACCTTGCATTTTCACTCATTGGTTTAAAAAGAAAAACAACCTTGCATTTTCACTCATTGGTATAAAAATAACAACCTTGCATTTTCACCTCATTGGTTTAAAAAGAGCAACAACTTGAATTTTTATGGGAATTGGTTTAAAAAGAATAACAACCTTACATTTTCACTCATTGGTTTAAAAAAGAACAACCTTTCATTTTCACTCATTGGTTTAAAAAGAACAAAAACCTTTCATTTTCACCTCATTGGTTTAAAAAGAACAACTTTTTATCTTCACTCATTGGTTTAAAAAGAATAATAACCTTGCATTTTCACTTCATTGGTTTAAAAAAAACAACAACCTTGCATTTTCACTTCATTGGTTAAAAAAGAACAACTTGCATTTTCACTCATTGGTTTAAAATGAACAACAACCTTGCATCTTCACTCATTCGTTTAAAAAGAACAACAACCTTGCATTTTCACTTCATTGGTTTAAAAAGAACAACAACCTTGCATTTTCACTTCATTGGTTAAAAAGAACAATTTGCATCTTCACATTTCATGGGTTAAAATGAACCACAACTTGTATTTTTGTTTTATCTTTCATGTTAATTCTAGGAACATTTTGATTTGGGGTTTAAAATTAACCATTGTCTTCTGTGTTTGGTGTGCAATACACAATTTTTGTGTTGTAGAACCCATAGGATGTAGTGAAAATATCCTCTCCCCTCGCCACTTTTTGGATCTTGGGTGTACTTGAGAAATCATTCCATCTTATCTTTTCTTTTGTAGAAGGGCCAACCAATTTTTATCTTGGTCTACCATCTAGATTGGTTAGAATCATTTTTCCTAGGTCCAAAGCTGCATCCCCTTAGTTTTGAATTTGACATACTTTAATCTTAGTTGCATTTCATAAACCTTAGTCATAAGATCTCATTTGATCTCTCATTGCATATCATATCATTCAGTATTAAGGTCATTATTGATCATGTTGCATTTCAAACCTTAGCCTTAGGTGCATTAACATTTGACATCCTCATACCTTCAAAAGTTCAAAAATTCCAAGAATATAGCTTAGTCTCATATCTTACCTTGCATTATCACCTTTTCATTATCAATTCTTAGGTTGCAATTCTCTCTCTTTCATGTTTAAGTCTTTTTAAAGCTCTTTCTTTCTCTCTCTATCTTTCTCTCTAAGATAGGTCCTCTATTTCTCTCTTGAGTTAAGTCTTTAATATCTATCTACTACTAGTTGAACATGTTCTTGACCATATATTAAACTAAATTTACTAGGTGAATTTGTTGGACATCATTTAAAAAAAACTTTAATTTATATTTGTTTCAGTTGAATGTGTAAATTAGGGTCCTTCATAGGTTTGCATATTAAGTATTTATTATGCACAAGCACGTATAATATTTAATCATAAGTTTCATACTTACAAGTACTAGTTTCAAGCATGTGTAAATTAAGTCCTTTTAAAGCGAGATTTTTTTCTCTCTCTAAGGTTCCCTCTCTATTGAATTAAGTCTTTTTAAAGGTCCTCTCTCTCTTTCAAGTTTAAGTCTTTTTAAAGCTCTTTCTTTCTCTCTCTATAGATTTCTCTCTAAGATAGGTCCTCTATCTCTGTCTTGAGTTAAGCCTTTAATATATAGACTACTAGTTGAACATGTTCTTGATATATATTAAATTAAATTTACTAGGTGAATTTTTTGGACATCATTTTCAAACAACTTTAATTTATAGTTATTTCAATTGAATTTGTAAATTAGGATCTTTCATAGGTTTTCACACTAAGTATTTATTTTGTACAAGCACATATAATATTTAACCATAAGTTTCACTCTTACATGTACTAGTTTCAAATGTGTGTAAATTAAGTCTTTTTAAAGCGATCTTTCTTTCTGTCTCTAGATATATCCTTCTTTCTCTCTAAGGTTCTCTCCCTCTCTCTCTTGAATTAAGTCTTTTTAAAGGTCTTTATCTCTCTCTTTCAAGTTTAATTATTTTTAAATCTCTTTCTCTCTCTCTCTCTATAGATTTCTCTCTAAGGTAGGTCCTTTATCTCTCTCTTGAGTTAAGTCTTTAATATGTAGACTACTAGTTGAACATGATCTTGACCATATATTAAATTAAATTTACTAGGTGAATTTGTTGGAAATCATTTTGAAACAAATTTAATTTATATTTTTTGCAATTGAATGTGTAAATTAGGGTCCTTCATAGGTTTACTCATTAAGTATTTATTATGTACAAGCACGTATAATATTTAATCATAAGTTTCATACTTACATTTACTAGCTTCAAACATGTGTAAATTAAGTTTTTTTAAAGGTATTTCTCTCTCTTTAAATTTTAAGTCTTTTTAAAGCTCTTTCTTCCTCTCTATCTTTCTCTCTAAGATAGGCCCTCTATCTCTCTCTTGAGTTAAGTCTTTAATATCTAGACTACTAGTTCAGAATGTGTTCTTGACCATATATTAAATTAAATTTAATAGGTGAATTTGTTGGACATCATTTTTGCGAACAACTTTAATTTATATTTGTTTCAATTGAATGTGTAAATTAGTTAGTCCTTCATAGGTTTGCACATTAAGTATTTATTATGTACAAGTACGTATAATATTTAATCATAAGTATTGAATACTTAAATATACTAGCTCATTTCAAACATGTGTAAATTAAGTCTTTTTAAAGTGAGCTTTCTTTCTCTCTCTAGATATATTCTTCTTTCTCTCTAAGGTTCTCTCTCTAGGCTCTTGAATTAAGTCATTTTAAAGGTCTTTCTCTCTCTTTCAAGTTTAAGTATTTTTAAAGCTCTTTCTTTCTCTCTCTATCTTTCTCTCTAAGATAGGTCCTCTATCTATATCTTGTGTTAAGTCTTTAATATCCAGAAGTTACTAGTTGAACATGTTCTTGACCATATATTAAATTAAATTTACTAGGTGATTTTTTTGGACATCATTTTTTAAAACAACTTTAATTTATATATTTTTGAATTGAATGTGTAAATTAGGGTCTTTCATAGGTTTGCACATTAAGTATTTATTATGTACAAGCACGCATAATATTTAATCATGTTTTGAATACTTACATGTACTAGCTCATTTCAAACATGTGTAAATTAAGTCTTTTTAAAGCGAGCTTTCTTTCTCTCTCTAGATATATACTTCTTTCTCTCTAAGGATTTCTCTCTCTCTCTCTCTCAAATTCAAATCTTTTTAAATCTCTCTCTATCTTTCTCTCTAAGATAGGCCCTCTATCTCTCTCTTGAGTTTAGTCTTTAATATCTAGACTACTAGTTCAGAACATGTTCTTGACCATATATTAAATTAAATTTACTAGGTGAATTTGTTGGACATAATTTTTTAAAACAACTTTCATTTATATTTGTTTCAATTGAATTTGTAAATTAGTTAGTCCTTCATAGGTTTGCACATTAAGTATTTATTATGTACAAGCTTGTCTAATATTTAATCATAAATATTGAGTACTTACATGTACTAGCTCATTTCAAACATGTGTAAATTAAGTATTTTTAAAATGAGCTTTCTTTCTCACTCTAGATATATCCTTTTGTCTCTCTAAAGTTCTCTCTCCCTCTTGAATTAAGTTTTTTTAAAGGTCTTTATCTCTCTCTTTCAAGTTTAAGTCTTTTTAAAGCTCTTTCTTTCTCTATCTTTCTCTCAAAGATAGGTCCTCTATATCTCTCTTGCATTAAGTCTATAATATCCAAAAGTTACTAGTTGAACATGTATTTGACCATATATTAAATTAAATTTACTAGGTGAATTTGTTGGACATCATTTTTGAAAACAACTTTAGTTTATATTTTTTTGAATTTTAGGGTCTTTCATAGGTTTGCACATTAAGTATTTATTATGTACAAGCATGCATTTTATATTTAATCATGTTTTGAATAATTACATGTACTAGCTCATTTCAAACATGTGTAAATTAAGTCTTTTTAAAGAAAGCTTTCTTTCTCTCTCTAGATATATCCTTTCTCTCTAAGAATCTCTCTCTTGAATTAAGTCTTTTTAAAGGCCTCTCTCTCTCTCTCTCTCTCTCTCTCTTTCAAGTTTAAGTCGTTTTAAAGCTCTTTCTCTCTCTCTCTCTCTCTCTCTCTCTCTAAGATAGGCCCTCTATCTCTCTCTTGAGTTAAGTCTTTAATATCTAGAAGTTACTAGTTGAACATGTTGACCATATATTAAATTAAATTTACTAGGTGAATTTTTTGGACATTATTTTTGAAAACAACTTTAATTTATATGTTTTTAATTGAATGTGTAAATTAGGGTCATTCATAGGTTTGCACATTGAGTATTTATTATGTACAAGCACATATAATATTTAAACATAATTTTTGAATACTTATGTATGTAATAGCTGCAAACATGTGTAAATTAAATCCTTTTAAAGTGAGCTTTCTTTATCTCTCTAGATATATCCTTCTTTCTTTCTAAGGTTCTCTCTCTCTATCTCGCTCTTGAATTATGTCTTTTTAAAGCTCTTTTTCTCTCTCTCAAGTTTAAGTCTTTTGAAGATCTTTCTTTCTCTCTATATCTTTCTCTCTAAGATAGGTCCTCTATCTCTCTCTTGAGTTAAGTCTTTAATACCTAGACTACTAGTTGAACATGTTCTTTACCATATATTAAATTAAATTTACTAGGTGAATTTGTTGGACATTATTTTGTTGCAAGTATGAAGGTGTTTCCATTGATGTCAACTGGTTTACTTGTTGTCAACTAGTTGATGTTGTCATTATTTTCATGAATGTTGGTTATTGGCTATATATGTTGAGGATATTGAGAAAATTGTAATAAATTAAGGTTGTAGGTATTTAGAGCTTTCTTCAGGATTTTTTGCTATTCTAATAAGGGTTTGAGGTATTGTTCATGGTTGTTGGAAGCTACTATATCCATATTTTGGGTTTTTGGGTCATTGTATAGTGTGATTTATGTTCACCAATTGTGAACTGTGTTTTTATGTGTACCTGGCCGAGGTCTGGGGGAAATGTAGTTGCTCTTAATTTCTTCTTGTTTAGTTTTGATGACTTGTTGTTACGATAAGTTGAGGAGGCCATGTTCAAGTGAAATTTGTTGACTGAAAATATTGGATCATGTTAAGGTAGTGTGTGCTTAATTGATTTATGTCTTTTACACTAGTATGTTAAACAAGTGCAAGACAACTGAGAGGGGGGTGAATCAGTTGTCACAAGAATTCAACTTTAAAACTTTGAATCTTATTAATTCTACAACCAAACTATTATGTTATTAAGTAGAAGCATGTAACAAAAATAACATAAAGTAAATCAACACAATGAACACCAAATTTTTACGTGGAAAATCTAATGAGGGAAAAACCATGGTGAGGATTAAATCACAATATAAAAGATTATAAAACAGAGGCTCATTGCTAAGAGCTCACTGTCCAAGTACAAAGGCTCACTTCCTACAAAAATCACTCACTATCCAATAGGGAGGCTCACTTCCTATAGATACAAAAGAGAACAAAAAGATCCACCACAACAATTAATACACATTTGCAGCTTCCAACACAATGATGTATTGTTGTCTCAACTCACTCGCACACACAAAATTTTGCTCTTATGATTTGTTGCTCACTTTCATCACGTTGCATCACACTATCATACAACTCTTTACAATTCAACTTTCTTTTATACCATCCTCAACCTTAGAAACTTTCTGCAAGGTCGGCCACAAATACCTCATTCCATAAATTCAAATTAGGTCAGCAACTCAAAATTACCATGGTAGAAAGGAATAAGAGTGGACCAATAAAACATTTAACCAAGATCGAAAATAATGTCTCAAATCAATCACAAACTTCCTCAAATTAATTTTATTCTTTGAATGAAATGTAAACACCAGGTCAGCCAAACCTAATGAAAACACAAATAATCATTGATGTACGTGCTTTCCAACCATAAGATGACACATGGACTCCACAACACACTTCATTAAGCACAAGAATACATCTCAAAATTCTCCAGATACATCTGCAATAAACTTCAAACACTGAACACTTTCACCAGTCCATCCAGACTGTACAAACTCACACTAAAACACTAAAACATGACTTATGGATCACCAAACTTTGAACCTCTTTTCTAGAGCATAGAAAAGACCTTCACAATACATATCCTAGATCTACAAGATCTAAAATGAAACAACAAAGAATTTTAGATCAAAACTCTTTCTCCCAATCTATAGAAGACCAACTTTGTGAGAATAGTTCACAAATCAGTGAACGTAGCTTTCACATACCATCACACTAGAAGCTAAAACTTAGGATATATCACCATGAGATCACCATTATCAAATCTTTAGATCTATACAAGCATAGGATTAACATAGGAGAAATACATAACACATACCAGAGCACACTTTGAACACATTCATCACTCTGACTTCTCTTCTTTATTTATTTTCTCAAAAGCACTTGGAAACTCATCAATGCAACATATCTGCAATGACATAAAGATAGCTCCATGTACTCACAACATCTTAGCAACATCTCAGCTATACATGTACAATCTGCAACATACTAAACTTTTTTGACATCAATGACAACATTAATGACAACACCACCACAGTAGCTCACACTTGCAACTATCTCCCCCTTTGTCATTGATGGCAACACATGATGTGAAAAACCATCAAAGAAAACATCCCTAACAATATCCTAGGATAACACCTTCTCTTCCTCTATAACTATTTTTCACATGAATTTTCTCTCCCCCTTTGACATCAATGGAAAAGATCAACAACCCCGATTACTCCCCCTTAGGAGCACACTCATACTGTAACAATGAAACTATTTCTACTCCCCCTGTGGAGTAGACCCATTTATCAGTCCAGATAAATGAAGAATCTTTGAATTCACTGGACTGATGCACCTTCATGTGCACTTAGTTCAAAGGGCCAATGACCCCCAACATCTCCCTAAGATCCTAAAAAGTGTCCTTCGAAAGAGCCTTGGTAAATATGTTTTCAATTTGTTCCTTTGTGGTCACATACTCCAATCTGACTTCATTCTCTAGCAATTTTTCTCTCAGGAAATGATATTTGATAGATATGTTCTTTTTTCTTGAATGCATAACCGAATTCTTTGAAATGTTTATTACACTTGTACTGTCATAGAAAATAGAAATAGGCTCATCACATATCACTCCAATGTCTATCAGAGTTTGCTTCATCCACAAAACTTGTGTGCAACAGGATGTTGTAGCAATATATTATACCTCTGCAGTGGATAAAGAAACTGAGTCTTGCTTTAGAGTCAACCATGAAACCAATCTTCCACCAAGAAAGAAAGCAACACCACTGGTACTCTTCTGGTCATCTACACATCCGGCCCAATCAACATCAATATAGGAACTTAGGGTGAAATTATCACTCTTAGGATACCATAATCCATAATTTGGTGTACCTTTAAGATATCTAAATATCTTCTTTACAACTATAACATATGCTTCTTTAGGATATGCTTGGAATCTAGCAAGTAAACATATTTCATGCATAATATTCGGTCTAGTAGAAGTAAAATACAACAATCCACCAATCATAGATCTGTATTTTCTCTGATCAGTCTTAGCAAATTCATCATCTTTGCTTAGTTTACATCTGGTTATCATAGGAGTACAAAAAAGTTTGGAATCAACCATCCCAAACTTCTTCAATAGCTCTTTTACATACTTAGATTGTGAAATGAATATCCCTTTTTTTAGTTTGATTCACTTGTAGACCAAGGAAGAAATTCAATTCACCAATCATAGACATCTCAAATTCTTTCTGCATCTCCATATCAAAATTTTTACAAATGCCTTCATTTCCACCAAAAATGATATCATCAACATATACAACTACTATCAACATTTTGTTACCTTGCACTTTGAAGTAAAGATTGTTGTCAATAGAACCTTTGTTGAATCCTTGCTTTGTCAGGTATCTATCCAATCTTGCATACCAAGCTCTAGGATCTTGCTTCAGTCCATACAACACCTTCTTCAACTTACAAACCATGTTCGGTTTGTTAGATAGCTAAAATCCTTCAGGTTGTTCCATATACACTTCTTCCTCCAATTCACCATTTAGAAAATTTGACTTAATATCCATCTGATACACTTTGAAGTTCTTGTGGGCAAAAAAAGCCAAAAACATCCTAATAGCTTCCATTCTAGCCACAGGGGCAAATGTCTCTTTAAAATATATGCCTTCAACTTGTGAATATCCCTTGCATACAAGTCTTACCTTATTCCTTACAACTTCTCCACTTTCATTTAGTTTATTCCAGAACACCCATTTTGAGCCAATCACATTTTAATTCACAGGCCTAGGGACTAGTTCGCATGTCTGATTCTCTTCTATTTTCCACAACTCTTCTTTCATATCCTTCATCCAAATCTCATCTTCACATTCTTCACTCACAGACTTAGGTTCAACTTTAGAAAGAAAAAAAAGATTTACCTCAGCTGCAATTCTGCTTCTAGTCTTCACACCTTCACTTTTATCTCCAATTATCGGTTCCTCTGGATGATTCTTCTATATACTTAGGATTCTTAACAATAGATTCTGACTCATTCTCTTCTTCTTCTTCTTCTTCCTTTTTCTCTTCTTTCTCTTCCTCTTCATCCTTCTCCTTATTCTCCTCAGGTACATGTCCACAAATGGGATCATCAGGTTCAACCTCACTTATCTCAATAGGTCTATGTATGTCTTCATCAACTTTCATATTAGCACTTTCAACAATCTTTCTTAGTCTTTTATTAAAGCATATGTATGCTTTGCTAGTAGTAGAATATCCAAGAAAAATTCCTTCATCACATCTAGCATCAAACTTTCCAAGATTTTCATCATCTCTTTTAATATAACATCTGCTTCCAAATACCTTAAAATACATCATTGTAGGAGTCTTACCAGTCCATAACTCAAAAGGAGTTTGTGCTATTATATCTAATTTGAACTCTATTAAGAACATAGACAATAGTGTGTATCGCCTCTCTCTAGTACACATCCGATACATTTGATTCTTTCATCATAGTTCTAGCAGCTTCCCGTATTGTTCGGTTTTTCCTTTCAACTACTCCATTTTGTTGAGGGGTTCTTAGAGGAAAAAACTATCTTTTTATGCCATGTTGTTACCAGAATGCATTAAATTCACTAGAAGTGAATTCTTCACCTCTATCAAATCTCAAACACTTGATTTTCATACTTACTTCATTTTCCACTCTTGCCTTGAATACCTTAAACCTATTCAGAGCCTGAGTATTTTCTCTAAGAAAAGAAACCCATGTCATTCAAGTATAATCATCAATAATTAGCATGAAATATCTATCACCATTCATGCTTCTATTCCTAGTCGAACCATAGAGATCAGTATGGATTAACTCCAACATTCTAGTAGTAGAGTACTCTTTCCCCTTAAAGCTACATCTTTTCTATTCCCCCAATTGACAACTTCTACAAATAACATTACCAGGTCTTGTAATTCTAGGCATCCCTCGAACAATCTCCTTTGCACTAATTTTGATCAAGTTATCAAAATTTACATGTCCCATTCTCTGGTGCCATAGCCAACTTTCACTTATTTGAGATACAAGGAATTTACCATCAATCCCTTAAGCTGATAGATGTTTCCATGATTTATTCTTATAGCAACAACCATATATCCATTTTTGGATCCTTTTCTGATTTCACAGGTGCTATTTTGAAACACAAGTTTAAAGTAATTGCTATACATCTGACCAACACTCAAAAGGTTATGCCTCAAACCCTTCACATAATATACATCATCAGTATTATGCACTCCATCAAAACTAATTGAACCTTTCCCACATATCTTAGCTTTTGAATCATCACCAAACATAACTAAGCAACCATCATATTTCTAAAGTTTAGTGAACTTACTCTTATCTCTAGTCATGTGATTAGAACATCCACTATCAATCACCCAGTAGTCTTCATCCTGCCTTGCATGAAAACTAGTGACCAAAGTACCTTCCATTCTATTCCTCTTATTCTCTAAAGCCTTCTTTATTACACATTTTCTAGGGTTAGTGGGTATAGATTTACTTTCCAAAGCTAAGAATAAGCATTCACTATCATCAACCTCATTCTCAGATTCATCATAAAAAATTCTTGCTTCTTCTTCAACATAGTACAACTTCTTATATCTCTTATATAATCCTTTTTCTTCTTATGCACAACTCTATTTGGACATCTCAAAGAATAATGACCAATATTACCACAACTGAAACATTTAAAAGGTAACATACCTTTATACTTTCTGGTGCCTTTCTTCAACTTTCTAGTGAAGTTTGCTTCCAACTCAAAATCACCATTGCTATCTAGTTCACCTTCAATATTCATTGCCTTAAATGCCATTTCAGTATTTTCTTCCATCTTGTCTTCTTTCTAGAACTTTCTCATCTCAAATTCTTACAAGGTGCCAAACAATTGTTCCAAAGTGTACTTCTTAGGATCATACATTTCTTCAATAACTGAGATCTTGTCACTATAACAATCTAGTAGGGTTATCAAGATCTTCTCAATTATATATTCATTTGGTAGTTTTCCTCGATTTCTAACTTCATTTGCCATTAGTTCAACCCTCTGAAAGAAACTTGTAAATTCCTCACCTTCTTCCATTTTCAAATTTACAAATCTGCATTTTGCCGCTAGCTTCTTTGTCAATTTCACTCTTTCATTTCCTTCATACATGTCTTCCAACTTCTTTTAGACTTCATACGTAGTATCCAGAGAAAGAACCTTAGCTCGTTCATTTTTAGATAAGCCATTGCAAATAGCATACTTTTCCTTCTCATTTTCTTCATAAGAAGTAATCTCATCTATAGTAGTAAGACCACCAGATGGGTATGTATACTTTTTTCAACAGCCTTCCAGGTCTTAAAACAAAGAGAGATAATATATCCTTTCATCTTTCCCTTCCAATAATTGTAGTCAGTTCCATCAAACATAAGGATTTCCAACTTATGTGCCATTGAATCTTCCTTAAGCGGTTAAGCTCTGATACCAATTGTTAAACAGGCACAAGACAACTGAGAGGGGGGTGAATCAACTGTCACAAGAATTCAACTTTAAAAATTCAACTCTTATTAATTCCACAACCAAACTATTTTGTTATTAAGTAGAATCATGTAACAAAAATAATAGAAAGTAAATCAACACAATGAAAACCAAATTTTTACATGGAAAACCAAATGAGGGAAAAACCACGGTGAGGGTTAACTCACAATATAAAAGATTATAAAACAGAGGCTCACTGCCTAGAAGAGGACTCACTGTCAAAGTACAAAGGCTCACTTCCTACAAAAAAGACTCACTGTCCAATAGGGAGGCTCACTGCCTACAGATACAAAAGAGAAAAAAAAGATCCACCACAACAATTAATACACATTCATAGCTTCCAACTCAATGAATTAATATTGTCTCAACTCACTCGTACACACACACTTCTTCTCTTATGATTTGTGGCTCACTTTCATCACTTTGCATCACACATTCATACAACTCTTCACAATTTGAATTGCTTTTATACCATCCTCAACCTTAGAAACTTTCTCCAAGGTTGGCCACAAATACCTCATTTCATAAATTCAAATGAGGTCGACAATTAAAAATTCCCGCAGTGGAAAGGAATAAGATTGGACCAATAAAACATTTAGCCAAGACCAAAAATAATGTCTCGGATCAATCACACGCTTCCTCAAAATAATTTTATTCTTTGAATGAAGTGTAAACACCATGTCGTCTAAACCTAATGAAAACACAAATAATCATTGATGTACTCGCTTCCCAACTAGAAGATGACATGTGGACTCCACAACACACTTCATTAAGAACAAGAATACATCTTAAAATTCTCTAGATACATCTGTAGCAAATGCAACAAAATTCAAACACTAAACACCTTTCACTAGTCCATCCAGACTATACAAAATCACACTGAAAGACTGAAACATGACTTCTGGATCACCAAACTTCAAACATCTTTTCCAAAACACATAAAAGACCTTCACAAGACATCCCAGATCCGCAAGATCTGAAATGAAATAGTAGAGAACTACAAAGCAAAACTATTTCTCCCAATCCATAGAAGACCAACTCTACCAGACCAATTCACATACCGGTGAATGTAGCTTTCACATACCATCATACTAGAAGCTAAAACTTAGGATATATCACCATGAGATCATCATTATCAAATCTTCAGATCTGTAAAAGCATAGAATGAACACAGGAGAAACACGAAGCACATTCTGAACACATTCATCACTCTAACTTCTCTTTATTAATTTTCTCAAAAGCACTTGGAAACTCATCAACACAACATATCTAAAATGACATAAAGATAGCTCCATGTACTCATAGCATCTCAGCTATACATGTAAAATCTACAACTTACTGAACTGTGTTGACATCAATGACAACATTAATGAAAACACCACCACACTAGCTCACACTTGCAACATGGTATTGGAAGACCTTGTGTTAAAAAATACTTACGAAGTTCATGGAAGCATGTCGAGGTGTGTTGGGACTTATTTAGGTCCTTACTTAGTGTGTGCTTGGGTCACCCTCATTATAATTCCATTGTAGAATGTTTTGGCATCGACCTAATTTGAGTTTGTAAATGAAAATGGTGTATTGCTAACTTTGGATAAGTTTTAAAGTTGAAGATGGTATAAATATGAGTTGAGATGTTTGTGAGTGATTGAAATAGCAATCTTAGATGTGAGATATATGTGAATAAGTGTACGTGTAATTTGAGTTTGAACAGATTGGTGTGAAATTAAGAGGTGAGTTTTTAGAGGCAATGAGTTAAAGGTGTACTCTATCATTCAAGCATGTCTGCAAGTGTGTGAGAAAATTGTGGTGGAAATCTCCATTGCATTGAGATTGTTTTCTCTCTATAAAAAATATCTTCTATATTCTTTGTAATTCTTCGATAGTGAGCCCTTCAGGTGGTTAACCCTTTTTGGACAGTGAGTCTTGTTCTAGATAGTAAGTCCTATTTTGGCAGTGAGCCTTTCTAGTATTGAGTCTTTATATTCAGTTTTGATATTCTCTATATTGTGAGCTAATCCTCATTGTGGTTTTTACCTTATTTGGTTTTCCACATAAATCTAGTGTTATTATGTGTCTGGTTTGCTTCTTTCAGTTTCTAATTTTGCACTTAATGATTAATCGCATTAGTAGAGTAAAGGATTTGTGAATAATAATTGATCTAAACTCTGGTGGAAGTTTTAATTGTTACAACTGATTCACCCCCTTCTCAATTTTCTTGTTCAACAATTGGTATTAGAGCTTGGTTCCTTGGAGAATATCTTAACCACTTAAGGAAATTCCAAGATGGAAAGCAAGATCACTATTTAGTGCCCTAGGTTTGATGGGGCTGACTATGCCTTCTGGAAGAAAAAGATGGTAGGATATCTGGAATACTATGGATATGATGTTGAGAAAGCTTATAAGACTACATACATTACTCCTACTAATGGTCCAAGTATAACTAATGAGATCAAGGTGCATGAAGCAGACAATAAGTCAAAGTTCATTCTGAAGAATAGTCATTCACATTCCAAATTAATTAAAGTCCAAAATATGAAGACTAATAAAGAGGTATGGGATACATTGGAAAAGATTCATGAAGGAGATGAAAGGGTCAAAGAAGAAAAGTTACAGATCTTGGAGGCACAACTCAAAATCTTACATATGTCTGAAGATGAGAACATTAAATCCTATGTACAAAGAGTGGATGAGTTGGTAGGTGGAATGTGAGGACTTGATGCTACAGTGGAAGAACCCAAGATTGTGAAGAAGATTCTTAGAAATCTCTCTGATGCATATAGTGAAAATGTATTTGCTATTGAGGAATTTGTAGATTACAAAAATTATACTTAAGATCAGTTATTGGGTACTCTAACATCATTTGAAATGAGAAAGCGTTGCTTGAGAAATGGATCCAAGACATAAACTGCCTTTAGGGATACAAGAGTTGAAGATCTGAATGAAGAGAACTTTGATGAATTGGAAACTAACTTTGTAAGAAGAATGAGAAAGGGATATGGTAAGTATGAAGGTAAGTTACCCTTTAAATGCTTTAGTTGTGGGGGAATAGGTCATTATGCTTTGAGATTTTTGGAAAGAGCTAAGAAGAATAAACATAGATTAAGCAAAGAAAACAAAGGGAAGATGATCAAGAGAGCATATTATGTGAATGAAGATGCTGGTATTTTTGATGAAGAATCTGATTATAGAGACTTTGATGATAATGAATGCTTGTTCTTGGCTATAAAATATGAATCTACTTCTACTAATACTGAGATATAGGTGAAGGAAAGTGCTCTAGAGAAATCTTAAGATACTGTAATTTTTCCCCTTCATGCTAAATAGGAAAAGAACTATTGGGTTGTTGACAGTGGTTGTTCACATCACATGACCAGTGATAAGAGTAATTTTTTTAAACTTGAAAAATATGATGGAGGCTTAGTTAAGTTTGGAGATGATGATACTGATGCTAAGATTTGTGGGATAGGTTTAGTCAGTTTTGATGGAAAGCGTAATACTGATGATGTCTACTATGTTAAGGGTTTAAGGCATAATCTCTTGAGTGTTGGAAAGATGTGTAGTAAAATATATAATCTTGTGTTTGAGGATGATAGATGTGAAATCAGGAAAGGATCCAAAATAGTGATTGCTACTAGAAAGAAGTTTAAAGGAAACATTTATCAACTTAAGGGTGTTGATGCATGGTTTATGCCTCAGATTAATGACAGTTGGTTATGGCACCGAAGGATGTATCATATGAAATTGGATAATATGGTAATAATTGGTGTTGTGCAAGCTATAAGAGATTTACCAAGGATTACAAATCTTGTTAATGTTAATTGCAAGGATTTTTAGTTTGGAAAGAAAGATAGAAACTTCTTTAGGTCAAAGGAATAATCTACTATCGGGCTACTGGACTTTATTCATATAGATCTTTGTTGTCCTACAAGAGTGAGAAGTCTACAAGGTGACAGCTATTTTATGCTTTTGATTGATGATTACTCTAGATATACATGGGCTAATTTTCTTAGAGAGAAATCTATGGTTGAGATTGAATAAAATTTGAGAATAAAATGTTTGAGGTATGATAGAGGTGGTGAATTCACCTCCAATGAGTTTAACATGTTTTGTGAAGTTCATGGAATAAAGAGGAAATTATTTTCTCTAGAACTCCTTAGTAGAATGGAGTTGTTGAAAGAAAGAACAAGATGGTTCAGGAAGCTACTAGATCAATGATTAATAATGCAGGTCTACTGGAAGTCTACTAGAGAGAAGCTATTCATACTGTTGTTTATGTGTTCAATCGAGTTCAAGCAAAAGCTAGCAGTATTAAGACCCCCTATGAGCTATGGTGTGGAAGAATTCCTACTATCAGGTATTTCAAGGTATTTGGAAGCAAATGTTATATCAAAAGGGATGAAGAAAACTTAGGGAAGTTTGATGCTAGATGTGATGAGGGTATCTTCCTTGGATACTGTAGACACTAAAAATTTCCCTGGACATGCGACTCATGATTTCTCCATCATTTCCCTTTTCACTCTTCATGATTAAATAATTTTAATTATTTAATTAATTCAATTCTATCTTAATTCCTCCTTGATTAATTCAATAAATTATATTTATTCAATTACATCACTAATGTCTTTCCTCTATAAATTTTAAATAAACTTTATTTACTTAATTATTTCCACTTTCAACTATAATTAAATAATTATATTAATTATTTAATTATTCACTGCTAGCTTTTCTGTCACAAATTAATTAAATTTTATTTAATTAATGATTAATCTTTTCTCTCACTTTTTGAATTAAATTTCTATTTAAATAAAAAAGTTAACTCATCTTTTTCCTTTCGCAATGAGATAATGTTTCCATTATTTCAAAAATGCAAATTCCTTTTCGAACTAACTAATTTTTCAATTAATTTCCTCTTGCTCTTTCACTTCTGATCTTATCACGTCTCGTCTCAATTAATTGCATCCATTGATCAAACTAAAAATGAATTGATCTTGACCGTCTGTTTTGTAACCTCCCTAATCATCAATCCTCATCCATTGATCTTGGAATCTTTCTAGATAATTAATCTTGTCCGTTCATTCGAATGGTTGTCTATAAAAGAAGCCATTCTCTCCCATTTTTACCTTAACAACCATTATCTCCAACTTTCTTGCTTACAATTTGTAGGTATTTGCATAAGTTAGACTACAAATCTAAGGACATATTTGCAAAAGAAGAAGGAGAGACAATAGAAGGAATCAACTTCAATGGGGAGAGTTCTATTTCATTTGCTTGCATTTTGATTTCTCTCATTGTTTGTATTCTCTTGTTTTAGATTGGGTTTATAGTTTAGAAGTGTCAGTTGTCACTTTATCTAGGCTAGGTTGATTTCCCCATCTTATAGATACTCTACCAGAAGCAAAGCTTATAGATGTTTCAATAAAAGGCTAAGAAAAATTGTAGAGAGAATAAATGTTAAGGTGGATGAAGCATTGAAGAATTCAATCGAAGTTGATGGATATGTATCAGATGAACCTGATTGCATAGAAGTTGAAGAAGTTTTGGAAGAATAGGAAAAATGGAATGAAGAAGAAGAAGCTCTGGTGGTGTCCCCAAAGACACCTAAATATGTGCAAAAGAATCACTTAGAAGATCAAATCATTGGAGACAAGAGAAAAGGAGTATTGACAAGAAGTAGAGTTGTTGCTGTTGGTGAAATAAATCTATGTTTTTTTTCCATAGTTGAACCAAATACATTAAATGAAGCATGTAAAGATAAGCATTGGATAAGAGAAATGAAAGAAGAAATTATGTAGATTGAGAAGAATCAAACCTAGAAAATTTTCCCTAGACCAACAGATAAAAACATAATTGGATCAAAATGGGTATTCCAAAACAAGTTGAATGAGAATGAAGAAGTGGTCAGAAATAAAGCAAGACTTGTGTGTAAGGGCTACTCACAAGTAGAAGGTATAGATTTTCAAGAGAATTTTTCTCTAGTAGCTAGGATGGAATTTATCAAAATGTTTTTGGAATTTGTTGCACATAAAGATTTTAAATTTTATCAAATGGATGTAAAGTCAACATTTTTGAATGATGAATTGGAAGAAGTGTACATGGAACAACCAGAAGGATTTCAGTTTTCAAATCAACCAAATATGATTTGCAGATTGAAGAAGGTTTTTTATGGATTGAAGCAAGCTCCTAGATTTTGGTATGCAAGGTTGGATAGATACTTGATTCAACAAGGTTTCAATAAAGGTACAAAAGATAGTAATTTGTATTTCAAATTTGAAAATGACAAGATCTTGATAGTGGTTCTATATGTTGATGATATTATGTTTGGAGGAAATGAAATAATGTGCAAGATGTTTGTTGAAGAGATGAAAAAAGAGTTTGAGATGCCTATGTTTGGTGAGATGAATTTCTTTCTTAGGTTGCAAACCAATCAAACAGAAAAAAGGATTTTTATTTCATAGTCAAAATATGTAAAAGAGATGTTGAAGAAGTTTGGTATAGATGGTTCCAAACTACTATGCACTCCTATGGTGACTAGCTACAAATTGAGCAAAGACGATGATTCACCTAAGGCTAATCAAAGTAAATACAAATCAATGATTGGAGGACTATTGTATCTAACTGCTACTAGACCAGATATCATGCATGCGGTTTGTCTTGTCTCTAGATTTCAAGAAGACCCTAAAGAAACACATGATGTTGCTATTAAGAGGATATTCAAATATTTGAATGGAACTCCAGATTATGGTTTATGGTGTCCTAGGGATACTGATTTTGTGTTAATTTTGTATACAGATGCAGATTCGACAAGTTGTGTTCATGATAGGAAAAGTACAAGTGGTGATTCATTCTTTCTTGGTTGCAGATTGGTGGCATGGTTAAGTAAAAAGAAAGATTCAGTTTCCTTATCCATTACAGAGGATGAGTATATTGTTGTAGCATCTTGTTGTATGCAAGTTTTTTGGATGAGACAGACATTGAAAGACATCATAGTAATGTATGATGATCCCATCTCTATCTTCTGTGATAATACAAGTGCAATTAACATTTCAAAGAATCAAGTGATGCACTCAAGGACAAAGCATATATCAATTAGGTATCACTTTTTGAGAGAGAAATTCATGGAGAATGAAGTAAAGCTTGAGTATGTACCTACAAATTATCATATTGCTGACATTTTTACGAAGGCTCTTCCTAAAGATACTTTTGAGTATCTTCAAGAGAAGATAGGGATTATTGCCCCTCCTTTCTTGAACTAGATGCATATGGAGATGCATCAATCAGGTGGATCTATGGATCTATCTTTCTTCTGGATTGATGTTTGGTGGCTACCTCTCAAGGGGAGCAAGTAGTATCTTGTGTTATCATTGAGAAATTATTTGGGTGTACTGCTAAGGGGGTGTATTCAATACTGGTAAAAGTTCCTAATGTAAAAGGAGGAAAACAATGTCAAATACCTTTTTCCTTTTCCATTGATGTCAAATGGGGAGAAAGTATCATGTCAAAAAGTAAGGGGAGAAAGAATTTTGGAGATTGATGGTTCAAAGTTGTTGAGTTGTCTTTGATGGTATTTCACATCATGTGTTTCCATCAATTGAAAAGGAGGAGATTGTTACAAGTATGAAGGTGTTGTCATTGATGTCAACTGGTTGTTATTATATTTATGAATTTTGGTTATTGGTTGTATATGTTGAGGATATTGAGAAAATTGTTATAAAGTAAGGTTGCAGGTATTCAATGTTTGCTCTAGGTTTTGCTTTGAGATTTTTTCTATGCTAGTAAGGATTTGAGGTATTGTTCATGGTTTTTTGAAGTTGTTATATCCATATTTTGGGTTTCTGGGTCATTCAGTGTGAGTTATGTTCACCAATAGTGAACTGTTCTTTTTTGTGTATCTAAATAAGGTCTAAGAGAAATGTAGTTGCTTCAAATTTATTCTTGTTCAATTTTTGTTACTTACGGTTCTCAAGATAAGTTGATGAGGTCATGTTCAAGTGAAATTTGTTGACCGAAAAAATTGGATTATGGTAAGGTAGGGTGTGCTTAATTGATTTATCTGTTTTACACTACTTACAAAGTTCATGGAAGTGTGTAGAGGCATGTTGGGACTTATTTAGGTCCTCACTTAGTGTGTGCTTGGGTTTCCTCAATTCTAATTCCATCGTAGAATGCTTTGGTGATGCCCTAATTTGAATTTATAAATGTAAATGGTGTATGGATGGCTTTGGATAACTTTCAAAGTTGAAGATGGTATAAATATGAGTTGAGATTTTTGTGACTAATGAAAGAGAAAGATAGATGTGAGATAAATGTGAATCAATGTATGCATAATGTGAGTTTGAGCAGATCAATGCAAAATTCAATGGTGAGTTTTTGGAGGTAGTGAGTTGAAGGTGTACCCTATCATTCAAGCATGTTTATAAGTGTGTGAGAAAATTGTGGTGGAAATATCCATTGCATTGAGATTGTTTTCTCTTTGTATAAAAATCTCTTCTATATTCTTTGTAATTCTGTGGTAGTGAGCCCTTTGGGTGGTTAAACCTTTTTGGACAATGAGTCATGTTCCAGACAATAAGTCATGTTTTAGCAATGAATCTTTCTAGAAGTGAGCCTTTGTATTCGGTTTTGATATTCTCTATATTGTGAGAGAATCCTCACCATCATTTTTCCCTTATTGGATTTTCCACATAAATCAGGTGTTATTATGTGTGTGGTTTGCTTCTTTTAGTTTTTTATTTTGCACTTAATGATTAATCACATTAGCAGAGTAAAGGATTTGTGAATAATAATTTGTTTAACCTCTGGTGGAAGTTTTAATTACTACAATTGATTCACCCCCCCTCTTAGTTGTCTTGTTCAACATATTTTCAAATACTTTAATTTATATTTGTTTCAATTGAATTTAATCATAAGTTTCATACTTACATGTACTAGTTTCAAACATGTGTAAATTATGCCTTTTTAAAGAGATCTCTTTCTTTCTCTCTCTAGATATATCCTTCTTTCTCTCTAATGTTCTCTCTCTCTTGAATTAAATATTTTAAAATATCTTTCTCTCTATCTCTCTCTCTCTCTCTCTTTCAAGTTTAAGTCTTTTTAAAGCTCTTTCTTTAGATCTCTCTATCTTTCTCTCTAAGATAGGTCATCTATCTCTCTAGATCTTGAGTTAAGTCTTTTTAAAGTTCTCTCTCTCTCTCCTTCTTAACATAAAAATATTTTACAAAATAGGATCAACAAGCAGGAAGCTCTCAAGTAGGAGTCGAGCCAAATTTAGATATTGGAGCAAACGAGGCTGAAGAACACATAGTTGAAGATAGGGAGGAGGCCCAAGTAAAACCAATGCATGCTAGAGAGGGGTCAGGATCAATTCCTTCTATTGGTATGGATGAGCATATAAATCTAACTAAAGAGGTGAAGAGACAAATTTATAATAGAAATTTAGATTATTTACTTGAAATGGATATAGAGAAATTGAAATGTTATGTGAGACAACCTAGAAATACTAGTAGGAGGTCAATGAATAAATTTGTAAAGGAAATAATCAATGATCATTTTAATCATCTTGAAGCACTTGAAAAAACCCAATTGTTATCATGACTACTTCTTTGTAATGAGCTAAAAGATCCTTTACAATTGTTGGGTGTAGATGTGACATTGAAGAAGAGGAAACACATTCTAGAAAAAGATATTGTTGAAAATTTTAAAAAGGGTTTAGATTCCATTGAGAAAAGATCTCGATCAGTGGATAAGGCCATTTCAAGAAGAGTGATGCTAACATCTATTTTAGATAAAAATATATCAAGAAAAAGAAAAATTTCTTCACTTTCAATTGAAATTAGTTTTAGTAGAAAGAAACTAATAAAATATATGAAGAGGAGAAATTTTTTGGATGATAGTTCAGAAGGCAATTGGGCAATTATGTGTAGAGCTCCCTGTTCTAACATGATTGATGACGTTGTTAGGAACTTGATCTCAACTTTTTGGAATGATAATACCTATCCATCATCAAATAGTAGAGATGTTATTAGACATAGAATTAGGCACAATAATTGATGGGACACTCCCCTCTTACTCCAAAATTAGTCTAAGGACCCACACCCAAACTCAAGCTTTGCAACCTTCACACTTCCAGATTTACTGCCAAACCAAAGACGTGTACTTACATATTAAAGAAAAAATTTCATCTAGATAACAATCATTCATTTATAAGCAATAGGAACTATGTAAAATCATAGGAAGAATACATCCATTGAACAATTATTAACCAAGTTTTACCAGAGCAATCAACTATTGTTAATAATCCACACAATAATTTATTCATTCATCAAATTTTTCTTATTACAAATATTTATTCTCCTAATGTAGGCCTGGACTCGTTTCCCTCCAATTTTCTCCTGATGTTGATGTGTTCCTCACTCGACCAATCTTTGTCTCTCTTCGATTTGCTTGATGCTTCTTCTCATTCTTCCAACCCTTCGGCCTAACCAACTCTCAAACTTTTACCAGTCTGTGATCTGCTAAGTCTCTCCACACTTCCAACCATTGATCTTTGGTCTCTATTCTTCTTCCACGCCTTAATTTCACATCATGTGCATCATCGCTCATCCTCAAAACATGCCCAATATTCCATCTATAAACTTAGTGCCACTTTCCTACGCTACGTGGCATCCACTCATTTTCAATGCTTCATGAATGGACCTCCTCTGTTTGACCAATTTTGATTTGACCAACACTAAGTTGACTACGCCTCCATCTTGCGGCCACTTCATTGGCCTTGTCTATTCTACCTTCTTCAGTCTTCTACCAGCAACCGACCAACCTCTCCATGATCCACCCAATGCCTCTTAAATCATTCTTTGTCTTTTCTTTTCCATCAATCACAACCAAATACCAACAATCTTCAAGCTATCCCCAAACTACTCGCATTCAACTTCTACAACCATTGACACCAGCTATTCAAATTCCCTTACAATTGTCAACCCACAACTGCTCATATCAGTTCATCCTTCCTTGTTGAAGGTAACTTAATCGATTATCTACATCCTTCCCACATAGCGACAGTAAACAAAGCCTACCCACATTCTCTTAAATTTTGATCCCCCTATCCAGACAATGACAAGAGCTACCAAGGAAAACCACAAACACTACAAACTCATAACTTAAACTCATAAAAGGTCAATGCCCTTGCATAAATAATTATTAATATCTTACAAAACATTGGCTAGACATAACACAACATTAGATTTATGTGAACTTTTGTAATAAGAATCCTCATATAAAGATTGGGAAAACAATATTTGAAAGGTTAAAGACATATTATGTGAAGATAAACAATGTTTTTGAAACTTGTTTTTGTTGTTATCATATTGAATTTGATCTCTACTATCAGGTGTTTCGAAAGATGAGAGAAGAAAGTGATGGTTTTCAAAATGCACCTCCTAAACAGGTAAGTTTGTTCATAGAGGATATCTTATGTGATAATGCAATTGGTCAAATAAAATGCATACAAGGACTTTGTGAAACATGCGGAAATTTGTCTGAATTTGTAAGGCTACTTGGCCAACTCCCCATAATGCATCTAAGGATCACTTCGAAGTTTTGACAAAGTAATCTTGTTAAAAGGAAATTATAAATGGATGAAAATTGATCAAGTTATGACTAAGCTTAATGGTTAAGGTAACCTAGAATTATTTTATGATACATTGAGGATGATTAAACTTATGTTTTGCTAATTATGGTGGTTGAGTGCAATTTGAGTATAGTCTTGATGAAATCAACAGTTGGAAACTTGAGCTTCATATGAAAAATGATATATTTATGTAAGGTTTTGACAATGGGAGGGTTGCAAAATAAGAGGTATGGATTCACTTAACTATTTCACCTTACACAACTTCTATGGCTATGTTATTAACCTCCATGTATATGGTTTGTGTATATATGACACATGATTGAATTTCATCCTATTACATATAGGTTTATATATGTTATGTGAAATGTTATAGTTATATGTAATTGTTAATGGGTTAAAAACGATAGTTAGTGGTACAATAGTTATGAGTAACGAGCTTGGTTAATCTTTTTATAATTATTAAACACTATAACTAATGAATATTTAATTGATAAAGTAAAAATTAAAATGGAACATAACTATATACAAATGAATCTACTATTTGATTTTAATAGCAGTTGGGTTCAGATTTTATTTAAACCTTTTCCCTATTTATAAAAGCAAGAGATAAAGGTTTTAATGTGAAAAAAAAGGATTATATATATTTAAATAAAACTCACTAAATGAATATTATAATTATTATTTGTATAGATAAAATCATAAAAGGATAAACTAAAATGTAAGGATTTTTAATATCTTCCAAATAAGTGATAATTTGGATGGGAAACCGTCACTTACCTATCCTAAGTCTAAGTCATAGTGCTAAAATAAGAGCTAACATCTCCTTCAACAATTTGATCCAAATCATTAAACTGTGAGTCATGGTAATGAAAAGAAGGAGAAATAGAGATCTTGAGGGCGAGGAATTGAGTTACAAAAGGAAAAAAAAAAAAAAAAAATCCGACATGCATGGCTTTCCATGAGGTGATATCTCTAGAAGATTTTCGGGAAAAAAAAAGACGAAAGGATAAGATTGGTAAGATTGGGGGGTCAATAAAGGAAGAAGAATGTACAAAAGGAATGGAGGAGGGAATGTAAAAAAAAATTGCAGCAGAGAGATTATTGTGCAGAGGAGAGCAATCAAATATGGCTACTATGAAAGTGAGTGGGAGAGAGATTTAGCTTTCCCTCATGGATCTGGCTCTATGACATTTGGAACATGAAGGCTGGGGATTCTTTAATGTGATAAATTATGGAGTAGAGCCCCATCTAGACCAGGACGCTCTGCTTTATTTCCATACGTAGAGTCCATGCTTTTTTTCCCTTGCCTTTTGCTCTTTGATTCACTCGACATAACACTCTATGGTCGGAAGAGGAGATTCTAGTGTAGTGATCGATTGAAGACTAGAGGTAAAAAGGTTGGCGTGGCAATCGGGGTGAATGATATCCTTGTTGCTGCTCAAATCAAAATAAAATCAGATAGGGCAGCCAGGTATGTAGTCTAAGAATTAATTGATCATTACAGACTAACTTGAATTTGACGTTACATCCTCCAATTCACACCTGCATGTAAGTTCCTTACCCTTTTCACCACTTTATTATCTATTTCTCACAAACAAAAAAATAAAATTTATGAGGTAATATTTTTTGAGCGATTTTGTCTAACAGTTTTTGTACTTTTCATTTCCTCCACGTTTCACATGTCTCATCTATACCTTCATTCAGCATATAACAGCAGATTTTGTTTGGGATAAAATAAAACACATAAGATACAAGATCTTATTATGCATAAAATTCCAAAGAAAACTCATTGAAAATCAGGAAAAAAGACTTACCTTAATGTTCTGCAAAAGATGTGTCAGGTTGTCAATAATGTCATAAAATAAAATGGATAAGGTTTTTTCTAGGAAAATATTACATGACTCCAGCAAGAAGAAGTCTTTATAAAATAGATGAGTCTAGGACAATCTCTTCCAGCTGTTGCTTGAATCTATTCTCAATAAACAAAATTAGTTCTAAGATATTGGAGTTTTGGAGCTAGTAGATTCTTAAACTTGATTAATAAATCCATCTGAGAACGGTAGTTTGAACAATATAAATAAATTTGGAATATGATGCACAGAGAGTAAAATTTGGAGCTGGAATGTAGGAAATTCTAGTTGTATTGGTAATTTGAATATTCTCTCAAGGTTAGAATTACTTAGACCGAAAAAAAGATCCACGATAAATTGTTTGGCTTGAGACAAAGAATTTTAAAATTTAGTTGAAATTGTAGGGAAGGCAACAAATTGATCAATCAAAGAATGGGATTAGGATAACAACAATTTAACTGAAATTTTGTAGGTCACTCAAATTTTGAAATGTGTTATTATCCAAGGTATTTATAAATTTAGCTAGTAAGTTGTTTTTTTTGTCAACTATTAATATTCTAGGAAGTGGCTAGTGAGCTGTATACCAGATAAAACTGCTCTTAATTGGTTATGATTCTCCCTAAAACATTTTTGGGTTTTATTCCTTGTCCTTCCACCTTTCCAAAACATTTTAAATTTTTAAATTTGGGTGAGAGATGTAAAAGTTATGACTCTTCAAACTCTGCCATTGTTCTGCTGAAATCAGCAAGCTAAAAATTATTAGATAATTTGAATATGATGGTTTGTTTATATATATATATATATTAATAGAATTATTTTGTTTATTATGGTTTGTTTATTTTCTTTTGAATGGAATTGTTTTGTGTATTAAGAATATTTCAATTGCAATATTTGATAAGATTTGTATAAAGGAATGAGGTTGATTAAAAATATTGAATTAATTAGTGTAATTTGTTTAATATTGTTGTAAACCAAAATAGAAAATATGTTTCATGGATGCAATAGGGTTTTAAATATTATTGGTAACTCATGCTAGAGTGTAAGATTTTGATTAGTATTATATGTTAGACTTGTATTTAAAACTTCACTTGATGTATTCCTTATTAAAATATTATTTAAGGTATCGTTAAGATATAGGCTTTTATAATGTGACAATTGAGAAATCTTCCATCAATGTTAATCCAACAATTATAATCAAGGTCCTTTGGATTATGAGTCTTATTTTAAATTGCTAATAGTACCTTCAGTGTATGGGTTAGTGCTATGATTAAGATTGATGTTATGTCATTTATTTATTTTAACCTAGTGGATTATACCCCTTTGTTAGCCAACCATATGTGTGATGGTTGAAGTCCATGTTGTTGAACTACGATTCCTTTGTGATGTGTGTACGTAGGCAAGGCCATCATAGATGAGCCCCCGAGGAATTAAGTCTGGCCCCTTAGGTTCCCCTGTACTTTCTTGAAAGATTACTTTGCGAGTTGGTCTTGAGTTGAGAATTGGTCAAATTTTTGGTATTTGTGTTATGTCCTTAGCTGTAATTTGGTGTTTATGTTCTGGGCATTACAAAATTACCTTTGAGAAATGAAGATACTGACCTAAGAAAGATAGTAAATTGCAAGAGTTACAAGTACATAAAGTTTCAAAAAAAATTTGGGAAATAATCTACAAGGTTAAACTATGTAGAAGAGGAGATACCTATCAGAAAATTTATGAAAGATTTTTGAAAATTGATACAATAATACATACAACATGCCTTTTTCACTAAGTGGCAAGCACAACAATTTAAAACATTAAGAGATACTTTCTCACATGGAACAGTTCTATCAGTAGTCGACATTGCAAAAAATTACTCTTTTGTACATCAGAAAGAGATTTAATCAAAATATTACTTTTCAAAGAAGATCACTATTATGGTGCATGTGTGTTATCAACATGCACAATTGAAGTTGGATGGTTTTGAGAGTACATATAAAGAACACATCATTAAGAAAGAATATCACTTTTATATTAGTGTTGACAAAGAGCATGACACACTTTTTGTACAATAATGCTTTACAAATTTTGAGAATTTGACAAGCAGAGGTGTAAAAATAGAAAAAGAAATTTGTATGGTTAGATGGATGTGTGAAACAATTCAAATCATCACGACCATTTTATGCACTATGAGTATATCATAAAAATTACAATATACCACATGTTTGAAGTTTCTTTGAGAGTGGGCATGGAAAGGGTGAGCATGATTGCATAGGAGCTTGCATCAAATGAGTTATTTGGGAGATTGTATAGATGTTGCACATGATGTTGTTGAATGGTGTAAGAAACACTTTGCATCAAATGATGTTAGCACATCTTCAAGAATAAACCGATATATTCAACATAGAGTGTTTCAGGAGATATCAAGTATGTATACATTTTATATTTGAAAATTTCAAACTTTAAATAATATATATATATATACATGTTTTTTCACATAAGTTTTTTTTTATGTATCTAGGTGTGGACAAAAGATCGATGCATGGATGCAAGAGGGTAGACAAAACAAGATCTTTGCATTGTGTCATGAGTATAGATCATTTCCCTAGATGGAAATCATACTTGAGGGATTACTCTTGTTTCTACACTAAGTGTATTTTGGAAAAAATTGAGGCATGCAACAACCAACAACTTGGATAATTTAGTAAATGGAATTTGGTGCCACTAGTCATTTCAAACACATACGGTGAAGATGAGGATGAAATATTTGAAGACAATCCTTTGATTTCAATTGATTATGACAATATTTTAGGATTGGTTAGAAAAGGTACATACATGCACTTTCAATATAAATTTAATGTAAATTTTCAATTTACATATTTATTTTAAATGTTTAGTACTTATCTAGAGACATGAGTTGAATTTAATGATCTTTAGTCTAGATAGTTTTAATTTTTTTACAAATTTTCCATGTCAATTTTGTGTACAGGAGATGCTTTTGTAGTCATGGTAGAGCCTGGAAACATAGAATGTGTTAGTTATTATTTAATGTGTTGCACACAAGAGAGGAAGAAGCTAACAAAACTTGAAACAAAAGATGCAATGTTGTTTCCCAGTAGGTGAACATTTAAATTTATATATACATGTGTATGTATGTACATTACCTTACATTAAATATATTATACAAACCTTGAGCGAAAATGTTACATGCACATGTCTTACCTCAGGTTCATATTCTTTATCATGTGCAAGTTCAGTTGTAGTGCAAGGGATATATCTCAAACAAGTCAAAATTGTTCAACATGTGATTCGTTTTATTGACTACCAACCTAAGAACAAGGTATACCAATATAGTCACCTAGTAATTGCTACCACCCTACATCTTCATGGAGTTCCACATGCACGTGGCTGAAAAAGATGGAGACTAGATAGTGATGATCATTAGAAAATATTACATGTTATTGAAGAGTGGGTTGAACTAGAATGTTTGAGTTAGATATATCCATATTTTCAAGTTCAAGTACATGTATACATGTGTTCTTGAGTGAGAACTTATAGTAGTGTTTGAACTCCATTGTTTTAGTTACTTATTTAATACATGTTGATCTGATGATTATTTTAAATTTGGTCAGACACAAATTAGTGATTGAAACATGTATTGGTGTACAAGTTAAAATTTCTAGATGTTCTTAGGATCCAAACTTAGAAACTAGAAGTGTACATACATACATAATTTAAATTTAAACATTTGAGCTCAGTTTGGAGTTTAAGGATGAAACTTACTAAATTTGTGACACTTTTTTAAAGGATGAAGTAGTATTTAATTTGTCATACACTTTTAAGGATGATGTACTATTTAATTAGTGTCCATCTATTCCACTTTACCTAGATATTGAATCTATGTACATATTTAATAGGAGATATGAAAATTTACATCAATTGCACTTGTATCTATATATCCATGTTAATTTTTAACCATATCCCATTCTTTGATGATCAAAATGTTACATATTTAATTTCCTTACATGGATTTAGTTATATATAGATAGAAACTATTATAAATTGATTCATGATGCTTAATTTTATATACATATGCTAAAAATAGTACTAAAGGTGAAAAGATGATTACTATCCTTTATAGAATTTGAGTGAGAACTTATAGTAGTGTTTGAACTCCATTGTTTTAGTTGCTTATTTAATACATGTTGATATGATGATTATTTTAAATTTGGTTGGACACAAATTAGTGATTGAAACATGTATTGGTGTACAAGTTAAAATTTCTATCAATTTTCTTAGCATCCAAACTTAGAAAATTAAAGTGTACATACATATAAAATTCAAATTTAAGCATTCGAGCTTAATTTGGAGTTTAAGGATGAAACTTACTAAATTTGTGACACTTTTTTAAAGGATGAAGTACTATTTAATTTGTGGTACACTTGTAAGGATGATGTACTATTTAATTAGTGTCCATCTATTCCACTTTACCTAGATATTGAATCGTTATACATATTGAATAGGAGATATAAAAATTTACATCAATTGCACTTGTATCTATATATCCATGTATAATTTTTAACCATATCCCATTCTTTGATTATCACAATGTTACATATCTAATTTCCTTACATGGATCTAGGTATATATAGATAGATAGAAACTATTATAAATTGATTCATGATGCTTAATTTTATATACATATGCTACAAATAGTACTAAAGGTAAAAAGATGATTACTATCCTTTATAGAAATTGAGTGAGAACTTATAGTAGTGTTTGAAATCTATTTTTTTAGTTACTTATTTAATACATGTTGATCTGATGAATATTTTAAATTTGGTTGGACACAAATTAGTGATTGAAACATGTATTGGTGTACAAGTTAAAATTTCTAGATGTCCTTAGGATCCAGACTTAGAAACTTGAAGTGTAGATACATTCATTTAAATTTAAACATTTGAGCTTAATTTGGAGTTTAAGGATGAAACTTACTAAATTTATGATACTTTTTTAAAGGATGAAGTACTATTTAGTTTGTGGTACACTTTTAAGGATGATGTACTATTTAATTAGTGTCCAGAGTCCACTCTACCTAGATATCATCTATACATGTTGTAGCAAAGAAAAATGAATCTTTGGACATTTTCACGCTCATTTGAGTCTTTCTTATGGATGTTGGCCTAGTTTTGCCTTGATTTAATGTTGTAATATGGTCAACACATTCAAATTAGGTCTTGGACTCTTGTGAATCAATAAGAACTTTATGATGCTTTATAAAAGTGTTGTGAAGTGTTGTAACACATTTTCACACTTTTTTATGACCTTTTTAATATAATTCACTTAAATAACTTCTTTTTATCACTTACCAAGCCTTATTTCAAAGTGTTGTAAAGTGTTGTAACAAACTTTCATGCTTTTCTTGGCTTTTCATCAATAATTTGACTCGTTCTTATGCTTAAATGGCCCTTTTATACACTTACAGGCCTTACTTAAGTGTATTTTTTAGAATAATCCTATTAAACATCATTTAATACATTTTAAATTCCAACACCCACTTGGCTCAAAAATCAAAATTATTTCAAAATTCTGGCGAGATATTATTTTCTAAGCCTTGAGGTCGGCCTGTGATGTGGTATTTTCAAGAAATTTTGTATAATCATGTATAAATATAGGGTTTTTCCTCTCATTTCACTATCCTCAATTTTCCTAATCATTCAAGCAATTATCAAGCATTCACTTTAGCATCCTAGAAATTTTCAAGCATACATTCATTGCAGCTTCTACTTGCATATCTTCATATTTCTACTTCAATGGTTTGGTGAGTTGTAGTGTTGCATGTTGTTCATTCATCATTCTCATTTCATTTTCAATGGTTTAATTACCAAACTAAGGTTTGACCAAGGAAAACCCCTATTCACTAACCCTTCACACTTTTCCCCCTCTTTGTATGTGCTTTGTAGGTCTTGTGTGCAAATTTGTCAAAGAGCAAGGTGTGAAAGTTGTCAAAAAATCATCAAAGTCATTCAAAGTGGTCAAAGCCCTAAAATAATCTTGGAGAACACCTACAGGTCAGATTTTGTAGTTTTAGATCTAGAAACCCATCAAAAGCTGAAGTCCAGACCGGGAACTACAGATTACACCTTTGAAATTCTTGAAATTTAGAGGTGGAATAAGTCACCATAAGTGGCAAGTTAGTCCCACTGCTAGGCCTAAAAAGTGGTTTATGCAGTTTTGAGTAACCTTTTGCCTAAAACCTATTCCAATAGAATTTCTCTAAAATAGGAGTAAGTCAGCCAACTTGGTGTAAGTACATCCTAGTGAGCTTCAACAATGATTTATGTAGGATTCTAGAGTTCGTCTCCATCATTTTCTAGTTTCTAGGTGCACCTCTTCAATCTCATTAATTTTTGTCATAGTTTAGTTGCATTTTTAGTTCATTTTGCATATCATAGTGTGTTTTCAAACAATTTGCATTTCATTAGTTTTGCATTAGTATTCAATCTCTTTTATCAGTTCTTTGCATCTAGGACATTCCCCTTAGACGAATTTCAATCATGTTTGCATTGGAATCCCAAGGGCATATTCTTGAGTGAGCCATCAAAGTTTTTGGGATACCTCTCTCCTTTTAGGTGCAAAACCCTAGAAGTGTAAGAGAGCCCTCATATCCAAAAATCTTCGGTTCATTTTGGTGAACCCCCATTTTGAACATCATATTTATGATATACAATGCATTTACATCCTAGGAATAGCATTTTGTATTGTTTAATTTGCATTCGAGGGTTTTCAAATTTTCATTAGTGAAAAGCTCATCTAGCTTGCATTTTTGTACTTCATTTCATTAAAAATCAACAAAATTCTGCATATTATCTTATATATGCATCTGAAAACCTAAAAAGCATAAAATAAATTTAAAAATTCTAAAAAAATTCTAAAAAATCACTACTTGGACTCATTCGCCACCCTCGGCAACTTAGTCCAATTGCACATTTGTCACTGCAATTTTTGGCATTTAATTTTCAATTTCTGAGTTTTTGTTTGTTGTTTCTACATTTTAGTTTTCTTTTCCAGAATTTTAGTTTTAAGCATTTTCTTCTTGTTAGTTTACATTGCATTTGCATTCACCCCACCTTTAGAGACCTTTGCATGAGTGTTTGGTGTCCTATTGCTAATACCTTAGTGAGAAGAAGTTTGAGACTCCTGTTGTTCCACGATAACACACTTGTTGTGGATCTTGGGTTATCTAAAGCTTCCACTCCTAGTATTGCAACTAGTACACTAGGCATGGATAATACCTTTAGCAACTCTTTGCCTTCAAATAACATGCAAGTAGACACAAAATTATCATATCCCACAAGACAAAATAATTCACATTCATGAGGACTTAGCACATCTCCAACATCAATTAAGCCTTTAAAACATTTTAGCCATTGCAATTATTACCATAGAAAACATCTAGCGCATGCTTGAAAGTGAAGATGGCCTGGACATTGTGAAACAAATAGTTGAGATATATACAAACCATCTTCCTTCAACCTCTAGTGCTCCTTAACCAATAAACAATGTGGTAAGCCAAGGAGGACCTCAAACTCCTCCTCCCTCAACCATAGCCTCCATACCTACCTATACCACTCCTCACATCACAACAACAGTACAACAAGTTAGTAATGTGATTCCATCCTCAAGTATTCTTGTTAGCATCCCTAATTCCTATGTGGCATCACATATTCTATCCTCTTCTACAATACCATATATAAGCATTCAATTCACTTTCCCTACCACTACATACACTCCATCACCACTTTCACTTCCACCACATACCACTTACAATGACCCTCTCAGAACAGAACTTTTCCAAACTGTTTCATCCATGCAAAAATAAATCTCCACCATAAACCAAAATCAGAATGGCCACCCACCTATTATGTTTGAAGCAACCCATTGTCTTTGGAAATATTGCAAACACTGATGCCACAAGGAGTAGAGATTCCTAGATTTGAGAAATATGGAGGGAAGGGAGATCCTTCTAACCATGTTAATGCATACACCATCTTATGTAGTGATCTTTTCCTTGATGATAAACTATTAGCAAAACTGTTTCCTAGGACTTTAAAGGATACTGCCTTGGAATGGTTCTCATCTTTACTGAACAATTCAATTCATTGATTTAGTGAACTTGTTGATGCATTTATAAATCATTTCCAAGTGTATATGACTCCCAAGAAGACCTTGTCTGATTTGATGAGATGCAAGAAAAATGAGGAAGAAAAGATAATTGATTTTATCTCACGTTATCAATCGCTTTATTCCCAAATCGATGTCAAGATTCCTAACCCACACCTTCAAAAGATGTTTATAGAAAACTTGCAAAATAAACTTCAGGACAAACTCACTATGATGAAATTCGCTTCCTTCATGCACTTGTGTACTGCTCTTTGTGATTATCACAATTCGGTTAGTAGTTGAGATACAAGGTTCACTTCTAGCTGAGCTGAGAAATCTGAACCTATCAACCAAAACAATTCCCAACCATTTCGAAAGAAAAAAAAAGGGTTCTTATAGTTCAACCCCCCTCAACAACCAACTCAAACTGTCAACAACCAAATAACAGTTATTAAAATCACGGTGCCCTTTAGTTATGGAGATCTGAAAAGATAATTCACACCTTTACTAGACACCCTTCATAACATAATGTCCCAACTTTTAAAAAAATAAATGATTACCTTGCCTGTTGTCAAAGCACCTGACCCTACTAGTCCTTTACCTTTGAACTTTAAATCTAATGCTTATTGCTATTATCATAGACAAAATGGACATGACATGAAACATTGTAAGTTTCTTAAACATAGTGTGCAAGACCTCATTGATTCTAGTTGTCTATCCATTGCAAGTGTTAATGATCAAGGTAACAAGTATGTTGCCCCTCCAAATCAAAACTTGTAAATATTCACTAATCCAATTCCCAAACATAATATTTCATTTGTCAAAGCTAGTGAAACTTCAAAGAATGATGTCATGAATTTTGATACAGATGATGAACATCATTATCCTATCCCGCATATTACTCATGTTAATCCTATGGATGAAATGGTACGTGTCATAGACGTTATCCCTCGTAAGGGCCAACCTAAGAAATCTCTTGATATTGCTTTCTCCTCTAAGGATATAATTAAAAATCTACTCGATGGTCCTCTCTACATAGTCGATCGTATCTATGAAAAGCCCACTAATGGGATACTAATGGATCCTGCCTATGGAGAGAATGTGATCACTGAGAATTTTTGGTATTACATGACCTTTATCAAGATGACGATGATAAAACGAAAGAATGGATCAAGACACAATGTTTTTGCTTTCCCTACGATAGGATCAATCATCCTTCCATTACAAATAGGACCAAAAACATCATATGTCACATTCTCCATCATTCCACAGTCGAACCAGTTTCATTTAAGGCTAGGCCATCCATGGCTTCACTCAATGAAATTTGTCCCTTCAATTATACACAAATGATTAAAGTTTCCATTTGACAATGAAATATTCACTGTCCACCATAGCAACTTTAACCCCTTGTATTCCAAAGGAAATTTTTCCTTAGAAGCTTTTTGGCCCAAGCCCATGTAACCTATAATGCCTCGACAAGATTTCTTTTTCATAGCTTACCAAAAATTCAAAGAAAGTAAAATAGCAGAATTGTATCTCTGCAACATGTCCCCGTCAACCTCCGACACTCCTAGATCCTAGACAAAACCATGCTTCGACCTAAACAAGAACTAAACAAACAAAACCAACCAACACCCAAAACCTCCCTGACATCGTCTAAAAGACCAGGCGACAATGAAAGTAACTTTGTCATGCCTCCTCGAATAAAAAAATTTTATAAAGAAAAAGAGAAGGTGGATGACCAAGCTTCCATGGTTCCTTTTGTCCCTCCCCTTAGGGAAGAAAAACAACCTATGGTTGATCAACCCACTCCTTCACAAACACAACTTGATAACAAAACCAAAAGAAATAGAGGAGCTAGGGAGCGTAGGCATAGACGTCATGCCATTGCTTGCAAGTTACATGAAGAAGAAAACAAAGGAAATCAAAATCCACACTTAACAGAAGCAATGCATGATGACCCTCCTCCCCAACCATAACAAAATGATCCAATACAATAATCAAAACAAGAGTTACACTCTTTATTGGACATTATCATTTGTCTGAGTCCTATTGTGATTAATTTGGATGACTATGAAGAGATCGCTAAAATTGATGAAGAGGTGCATAATGATTTGAATACATTGTTCTCCTCTTCCATGAGCTTAAATGACAAATATCCTATAAAGAGTGTTGAACTTGGTGCTTCCCCTAGTTTTGAACTTGCTCTTGTCCCTTTGGCCAATTGCCCGCCCTTGGCATATCATGAACATGATTGGGAGGCAAATGACTTGCTTGGTGGTTGACTCACATTTTCCTTACTAGTATTTTTCATTTTCATTTTATTTTGTGTGTTTGTATGTGCGTATTGTGATCCCACGTGATGTTTTTTTTTATGGTCTCTCTCTTTGTGACATTCCTCTATTTGTACCTTCATTCATCTCTATGTTGTACATTCCTTTCGCCTTTTTCCTTTATTTTTTTCTTATGTTTTCCTTTTGGGGATGGCACAAGGCATTGAGACATTCATGTATCTTTCATGTGGACCCAAAAGGATTTCTTTTTTCTTTTCATTTTCTTTTGTCTTTTTCTTGTGTTTTCCTTTTGGGGATGATGCAAGGCATTGAGACATTCATGTCTCTTTCATGTTGACTCAAAAGGCCTTTTTCTTTTTCTTTATCTTTTATTTTGTTTTTTCCTTGTGTTTCCTTTTGGGGATGACGCAAGGCATTGAGACATTCATGTCTCCTTCATGTTGACCCAAAATCTTTTCCTTTTCTTTTTCATTTTAGCTTGTGTTTTCCTTTTGGGGATGATGCAAAGCGTTCAGACACCCTATGTCTCTTCAATGTTGACCCAAAAGGTTCTTTCTTTTTCTTTTTTTTACTCTCTTTGGTCATTCTTCCAATTTTATGTATTTGGGGAGTGATGACAGTTTCAAGCTCTCTAAACAACATTGCAACAAAGGACATACTGACCCCAAATCCATAGATCCCTTATGTGTTTGGTGTTTCCATGTTTTTGGAAACCCTTTTTCTTTTCTTTTTCTCTTGCATGACATAGCTTTACTTGGAAACATATGACTTGGAATAGGGCTCTCCAAGTTGGCTCTCATGTCTTCTTTCTTGTTCGCATTTTTCATTGGCTGCTTTAAAGTAATTGCTCACAATATAGTGTGTAGCAATTCCTTTAAAGTGGGGGCATACATTGGCATTATTCTTTTTCATTTTTCTTTTTATTGGTTCTTAGTGCAACCTTCTTACTTCATACGATGTGTTTTGTTACTTTGTGGATAACATTGGGTATAGTGTCCTTCATGAGTGTGATCTATCTTAGAAGATTACATTCCTCTTGGTGGCTTGATGTGATACACTGCATCCCCTAAGTTGCAAATTTTCTATCCTTTGATCGGTCCTCTCTTGGAGACATTAGGCACAATGTTCCCTAAGTTAAATACCTTGCATGAACTAAGCAAGACTCCTTTGAACATCCTTTGCATGTTTCATTTTGTATTTTTTATATGGCCACCTTGCATAACATAGCTTGCATGCCTATGGTGCCATCATGTTTGTTCATGAGCTCCAAGCATACAAAGTTTGGCTTGTCTCATGAAGCTCAAAAAGTCATTTTCTTTTGTAGTACCTTATTAAATTTATTAAGAGGTATAAATTTGGTATGGTTGAGCGGGAAGCCCATTCTGAGGCATGACTTTCCCCATAGCCACCTACATGTGTGTGAGTGCATACCATCCATGAGTGTATGTTTCTCACCTTTTTAGGTCTTCTCACCCAGTGGAAAGCCATGAGTTCTATCGCCTTAGAGTGACTATGTATTTTCCAGACAAAAAACCTAGATCTAATCCACAATGGGATGGGCAGACAATCAAAGCTTGATCTGATTCTCTTTTTCCTTCTCCTTCTCTCCCTTTCATTCTTTTACATCATCTTCATGTGTGTTCCTTTGTTCCTATGTTTGGTTCACCATGGGATCTTGTTCCTGGGGGCTTGATCATCCCTCTTGATTGTTCTTGTCTCATCTATCCAACATGGGTGCATTTGGATCCCTCTTGATGTGCATGTTTGGCTACTTTAGTATGAGTTTGAAGCAAGTTCATCCTCTCACTAAAGTGGGGGCTAAATGTAGCGTAGAAAAATGTATCTTTGGACATTCTCCTGCTCATTTGGGTCTTTCTTATGGATTTTGGCATAGTTTTTCCTTGATTTAATGTTGTAATGTGGTCAACACATTCACATTAGGTCTTGGACTCTTGTGAATCAATAAGAACTTTATGATGCCTTGTAAAAGTGTTGTGAAGTGTTGCAACACATTTTCACACTTTTCTAGGACCTTTTTAATATAATTCACATAAATAACTTCTTTTTATCACTTAGCAAGCCTTATTTCAAAGTGTTGTAACAAACTTTCACACTTTTCTAGGCTTGTCATCAATAATTTGACCCTTTCTTATGCTTAAATGGCCCCTTTATACACTTGCAGGCCTTACTTAAGTGTACTTTTTAGAATAATCCCATTAAACATCATTTAATACACTTTAATTCCTAACACCCACTTAAAATGCTCAAGTGGGACCAAGTTGCCACTAGGGGCGACTTAGTCCCACTTGGCTCAAAAATAAAAATTATTTCAAAATTCTGGTGGGATATATTTTCTAAGCCTTGAGGTTGGCCTGTTATGTGGTATTTTTTGGAAATTTTGTATAATCATGTATAAATATAGGGAGTTTCCTCGCATTTCACTCTCCTCATTTTTCCTAATCATTGAAGCAATTATCAAGCATTCACTTTAGCATCCTAGGCATTTTCAAACATACATTCAATTGAGCTTCTACTTGCAGATCTTCAGATTTCTACTTCAAGGGTTTAGTGAGTTGTAGCATTGCATGTTGTTCATTCACCATTCTCTTTTCATTTCATTTCATTTTCAAGGGTTTAATTACCAAACTGAGGTTTGACCAAGGAAAACCCCTATTCACTAACCCTTAACACTTTTTCCCCTGATGATGGATCACGAAGTGTGATTCAAAATGTTGATGCTAAAAACTCTTAACACAATCAAATCCAGAAGTAATACAAATCTATGATATGGATTGTGGAAACTTACTATGATTAACTTTTTCCCCTCTTTACATGTGTTTTGCAGGTCCTGTGTGCAGATTTTTCAAAGAGAAAGGTGTGAAAAGTTGTCAAAAAATTATCAAATTCATTCAAAGAGGTCAAAGCCTTAAAAGAAGCTTGGAGAACACCTACAGGTCAGATTCTGTAGTTTCAGATCCAAAAATCTATCAGAAGTTGAAGTGCAGACTAGGAGCTATAGATTGCACCTTTGAATTTCCTAAAATATGGAGGTGGACTAAGTCACCATCAATGGTGAATTAGTCCCACTACCAAGCCTGAAAAGTGGTTTCTACAGTTATGAGTACCCTTTTTCCTGAAACCTGTTCTGACAGAATTTCCCCAAAATAGGACTAAGTCGCCCAACTTGGCATAAGTGTCCCATTCAACTTCAACAGTTATTTCTACATGATTCTAGAGCTCCTCTCCATGACTTTCCAGTTTCCAGGTGCACCTCTTCAATCTCATTAATTTTTGTCATAGTTTACTTGTATTTTTAGTTCATTTTGCATATCATAGTGTGTTTTCAAACAATTTGCATTTCATTAGTTTTGTATTAGTATTCAATCTCTTTTATCAGTTCTTTGCATCTAGGACATTCCCCTTAGATAGATTTCAATCGTCTTTCCATTGGAATCTCAAGGGCATATTCTTGAGTGAGCCATCAAGGTTTTTGGGATACCTCTCTCCTTTTAGGTGTAAAACCCTAGAAGTGTAAGAGAGCCCTCATATCCAAAAATTCATGGTTCACATGTATATAAATATATATATATGTAATTTCCTACCTTGAGGTAATAACATGTAAGAACCTTTTATGTATTTTATATAGGTGCTCGATATATTACTGCAAAAATTGTACTACCAAAAAAGGCCTAATTCATAACAACTTCTTGATATATAAATAACTCAATTTGAACCAATGTTTGAGATGGAATTAGCCTATGAGATGCTTGTTATATCATAAACAAGTACCAAGTTAATTAAGATGTCAACACTTGAGAAGAGGACAAGACTTGGATAAATTTGGTTCTTTGTATCTATTATATATAGAGAAGTTGCATCCTAGGTTACATGTCACCATTATATTCAACAATGAGACATGTACACATGATATATATTTGTTTAAATAAACAATTCATAATTTATATATAATTTAATGTACATATGTACCCATAACATTTAATGTACATTTAACATGTTTAACATATATAAATCATTTACTCATGGGTTCTCTAGAAATCTAGATATAATGTATAAACACTCAAGTGTAAACATGTACATGTAGATCATGAACACCAACATAAACATAAGGAAACATGTTAATATATAGATGAATATTTTTAAGCTCAAACACATCTGTATATATATCATAAGAAAATGTATACATATGTATAATCAAGTCCAACCTAACAAATACATTTCTAGAGATCATCAAATGTAGGTCATAATGTATCAAAAACTCATATCTATCCAACAACCTAATCGTCATGTCGAATCTTAGTCGAACAACCCTCTGAATGAGAATCCTAATAAGATGGATTTGTCAAGCCCTAGAGATAAAATTGTACAAAATGTGTTAAATACATTATATATAAAGAACTATTTAAGAATGTACATGCATTTTTAAATATCTATAGATATATACATGTACATGTACACATATATACATATAAAAATTTAAAACTCAAATGTCCACTGACAATAGTATCATCACCTGAATAACGTCAATCTACATGATCTAACCCTAGGTTAGGAGTAACATGAGGTATCTCCATCTAGAATATATATATATATATATATATATATATATATATATATATATATATATATATATATATATATATATATCATAAATAGTTATAACTCAAATTTAAATAATTTTTTTTAAAAATGAATTAAACATGCACACATGCATACATATAGATACACATGTACTTGCATATCAAGCAGAACTAGATATGAGCCCTCTCCAATGGCCATCTCCACTAAATCAACCAAACAAGTTGTCTACTTAGTCGACGTGTCAAGATCTACATCTGCTTGAGCCCTCAAATGTCATACCAATAATGATGACATAAGGGGACTAACCAACTGAGATAGTTTTGATGGAAAATTTGAATGCATCATCATCTCTAGGTCAACTAAAGGATTATTAGCCTATGCAACAATCAAATGATCCATAGGTGGATCCTGACGTGCACTAGTGTTGGGCCCAGAGTGATGAGAACGATGAGATCCTAGATGTGAATGGAAAGATACAGTGCTCAAATGAACTTTGACCTGGTCTATATAGATCCCATGGTTTGATGTGATGAAGGCATATGCCTCCAAGAGGTCCTCAACCAAACAATGAAAAGTACTTTGTGACATATTTCATGTAAGAACATCCAACTCTTTGGGTGTAGGGATGCCCGCCATAGTATAAGGATCGCCACCATTGGTGTTGTGATGTGCTACAAATGAAACTCTAGATAATAGACATCTTGAAATCAAATGCTGACCCACACGATTAGTAGCTATCCTAGTAATGGTAGCAGCAATATCACCTACACTATCAATTGCTTCCCTTTGGGAAGCAATGACACCATGATCTGCTGAGGGGGACAAGGATGGGGAGAGAGTAGGATACCTCTCACCAACAAATGCCCTACAATACACTGGGGTTAGTCTATTTGCTCGGCGATAAGTGTCCCTATCGGCAATTCTACCACCCCCTGACCAAGATATGCTAGAAGGTGACAATAGTTTACATTGAGGCCCAAATGAGCCTCAACATACAATTGTTGTGCAAAATACAATGGAATTTTGTCATTATTTGGATATTGACCAAATGCTACAAGAAATTGAGGATAGATCAAAGCATCCATAGAAGCATCCACACATTTGGTAACCTGGTGTGCCCTCACCTTAGCTTTATTCTAAGAGTGTGGAAAACATTAGGTTTTGATCATTTCTATGGTCACCAATTACTGAATTTGAGAAAAGGGGACATCACCACAAACTTCTTCCTGCATGTGGGAAAGAATAGTGACTACTCTATCAGAGGAAAATGGACTAGTGGATTCAAGTTTATCTCTATTTTTTCTACACTCTCTAGTATGGACATGCAAGTGTCCTTATGTATGCCTGTGTTGGTACCATAAATTAGTGAACCTCTCAATCTCTCAATCTCACTAAATTAGTACATGAAAATAGTGCCCAAGGTGGAATATTTGGTGCATTTTCCATGATGTGTACCTAAAGGAGCAATTAGACCTTCTTTCTTTAATATATCTATAGAGAAAAATACTGAAACATGTACATTCAATTTAAATTTAAAACAACTATTTACAAGTGATCTAGAATGTATTGAACTCTATCTATATAGTTCTTATGCATGTGCATGCAATAAATTTAATGTAACTAAACTAGAAACAAATGAAACAAGTAAATTAATTTGAAATATCAATAAATCTGATGTAATTCACTTTGAATATGTTTATTTCACCAAAATGTAGAAACTTGTAACTATACATAAATAAATATATAAAATGATCTTCAATATCTAATCCATGTGTGAATCACACTTGGGCCAAAAAGATTGAAAGGGTAATAAAATTGGAATGTGTTAATATATTGATCACAAAGGTCTTGCATTGATGGTTACATATCATTTACACACTACCACCTAGATATGAACTCAAACAACTATAAATACACGTGGTCTAGAATCTATTTGTATCTAGATCTAGATAGTTCTTACATGCATGTGAGCAATAAATTTAATGTAACTT